>JASKDV010200212.1:0-10948 GCA_032466395.1 Aegires albopunctatus
ACTACTACTACTACTACTACTACTACTACTACTACTACTACTACTACTACTACTACTACTACTACTGCTGCTACTACAACAACCAGTACTACTACTACTGTTGTTGTTCCTGTTATTATTATTATCATCATAATTATTATTATTGTTATTATTATTATTATTATTAGATCTATTATCCTTTCAGTTATTGTTGTTGCTACTGTTTTTGTAGGGGGGGGGGGGAGTTCTGGGGGAGGGGGTGCTATTGATTTTTTTTAAACGTCCATCTTAAAATGCATATATTGTATTCCTTGACCTTTCAGATCACTGCCGATCGTCAGGACTTCGATTAATCAATGTTTAATAATTCAATCTCCCTTTTTCTTTCTCTTCTATTCGCCAAGTTCCAACATCTTTTCATTGCGTCTGTCCCGTGTCCTGTTCCGTCTTTCTCCTTATTCTGGCGTCTGGTTTTGTTTGATGGTTCAATTCAATCAATGAACCAATGAACTTCCTTTCCTTGGAGACTCAAAGACTTCTGATAAGAATGTTATGCTGGGGAAAATAATCGCTTTGTTTGACAGCTCTGGTGCACACCCACAAATGATATTAAAGAAAAGACCTGAAATGGACAGAGAGAGGTAAAGCTTAGGCTTCGAATGCAGTAGTGAAGCAGTGGCGTGCAGAGAGCGATTTATAGCAAGACGTCAACTTAATTATTTCTTTATTGACGCATATTTATTATAGCAAAAAGTGGAACAAAATCTGAGAGAGACTCGTAATAGTCGTAACTAACGAAATGAAAGGTGGATACTTAAGATTTCCATATCACAATGAGAGGCATGTCCCTAGCCATGTTTATTGTTCGACTTTTCATGTCATGACTTCATGTATGATTTACTAATTTGCTCTTTCCTTGATTTGGTTCTTTGCTTTTGGTCATTGAAAATTTAATGCGAATTTCCAAAAGACTCCAAACTGCGATTCAAAACCCATAATAAGTTTCAATGTTATGGCAGACGAGCCTCATAATTTAAAATATTTTTATACTCAACTCTAGAATAATCATTTCCACAAACATATTCCAGACTTGAAATGCAGAATAGAAATGCACATAAGATCACCCGTTGTTTCATTACAAAGCGTGGCAGTGTGTATTGCGATGGTCCGAACTCCTACAGTTAGCTGTCATAACATATTTCATGTCATTCCAAATTGTGTTTGTTTTCTTAGCTTGTTTCGTTGTCTTGTCCGGCGTTACTTTTTGTTTAAAGCGCTCTTCTGAACACTTAGATCTAGACTATAGTTCGTTTCATAATTGTCTGTCACAGAAAAATCGCTGCATCTCTGAATTTGTCTTTTGGATTTCGGTGAAATTTGGAAGTGGGCTGTGATTGTTCATAACGTTAAGGCATAACATTTTCAACTTTGAAAGTGCATAGTTTGGATTTTTTCCTCTTTATGTTATATCAAATATGTCGCGACTTTTCATGATTACAGTATTTCAATTTACTAGCCATCGCATAAAAGATGAGAAGAGGAGGGAGAGGTACGGGAAAGAGAGGGAGGATAGTCATGTTGGGATGAAGAAGTGATTTTGTGTTCACGTTATTATTGGTTCAGTCTCGTGCTATGAGTCAAAATATAAACAAATTGTTCTGTGATGTCTCGCTGTGAAGTCAATAAAATTTGAGAACTCATTTATAATTTGTCATCATTATTTATATGGCTTATAGAGAAAAACTTTTAAACTATTCAACTAATAAATCTGTAAAAATGTGTATTAACGTTATGAACACCCTGAGTGTATCATGGAAATTTGAATGAGATTGGACAGGCAGTTTAGGAGATGCAGCGCTTTTTCTGTGTCAGAGAATGAACCGCACTATAATGGCCTACGCCACTGATTGGAGCGAAGTCACATGATGTTTTCACAAAGCAAACTGTCACATGACGCCGCGTAACTCGGTAAGTCATATGACCGATATAAGAACTTGTCTCACTTCACTTTACATTTACATACACTGGCTTTCCTTGAGTAAGCGTCTTCACCTTTTTAGGTTTAAATCTTTGTTTAGAATCTTTTAGTTGAACGTGGATTTATTAACATTCAATGTAAAAGTAGGCATATGTGTGTTCTAGAAATGAAACAATTTAGGATGTAGATCTAGATTATCTAGATTCTATCTAGATCTAGATCTAGATCTAAATCTAGATTCTCGTAGCAGTACTGATTAATTTTCTTCCTCCTATGACCTTTTTAATGATATGACCTTTTTAATGATCGAGATCCTAGTGGCTAGATATTCATATGGTGTGCATAACATTTGTACATATGTTTACTAGAATCTAGATCTAGATCAAACTATCCAAAACAATCTAGATCTAGAATTTCTAAACATAGTAGAAAGTGTCTACAGTTACGCCTCCGTAATCACGGTCTCGCCTGCTAGGGTTATGCCGATGCAAACGAAAACTCAATTGCAGACAATACTGCAGTAATCGGATGATAGAACTTTTACTAAGTCTGCAACTCTTAATAGAACACGGGTGGGTCTGGAGGGCCGAACCCTCCGGCCTTAGTCGGAGTTAGGGTTAGGGACTTGGTCGGGAATCAATCAAGGTAGGGTAAGCGATATATATTTTTTTACAACAATGGGGGGGAAGGGTGGTAGTCCCCTTGCATCGGCGTAACCTAGCCGGCGAGACCGTGATTACGGAGGCGTAACTGTAGTCACAGCCAACATAGTAATAGTTATAGGCCTCCCTCCGTCGGTCAGATGTGACCATTGATGCTGCACTGCTGCGCCTGGGCAGTGTATTTTCAGGAAGTGTGGTTGCCCAGGCACACTTCCTTTCCCTCAGATCTTGACTTTTCCTGCATACTCAGAGGATTGACAGCGTCAATACGTTTTGAGTAGTAGTTTATAGGGTTTTTCTCTAAATTATACCATGGTAGGAATTGAATTTTACCAGGATGGCCTGTTCTTATTTATAGATTTTCAAGATCTAGAATAACCCAAAGTATAGCAGTGACTCGGTCGCAATTGACACTTCCATTTAAAAAATATGGAATGTAGATCTAGATCTAATACATGATTTAAAAGTTTTATCTTGTCTTTTACTTTCAGCTTAGACTCATAACAAATCTGCAACCATGTTGAAGCTGCTTTTGGTTTCGCTTTTGATCGGGCTGAGCACTTGTTTGCATTTAAAGCCAGATTTAGGGCTCCTCACAGATGATGAGATTAACTTCATCAACAACGAAGCTCGCACAACATGGAAGGTATATATAGTATAGTACTCTAGATGTTTGTTTTAAATTCTAAAGTACAATGCAAGCTAGTAATTAGGACTGTTTAATCAGGGTGCTGTTTAATTGGGCAATTGGCTTACAAGTTTAGATTAGAGATTTCCTATATATGAATTTTATGCTGGATGATCAGGACATCTGCTGCTTGATAGGGAAGAATTAAATGGGCTCATTTGTCAATTGGGCGTGGATTTAAGAACTTTTCTGGCTTATGTCAAATTAAACTTTTTTAAGAAATCTTTTTATCAAATATTATATGTGCACACATATTATATATTCTTCATTATATTTTTATAAATATCTGAATACAGAACAGTGCGGATGTAGAATACGTTATAAAGGGAATTTCTTATTCATATCAAAGCCAAGCACATCAAGCATGTGTATGTCCATCTGTTAACGGTTGTAAAATTAGGTCAGTGATTGAGACATTCAAGCCAAAGATGTTAGAGGCTGCATTTAATCTGGACACTGCTTGATTTGAATGACATTGACAAAAGGCAATATATATATATTCTAAATAAACAGCTTGCACTGTACTTTTGACATATTTGAGTTAAACCTCCTTTCTCCTGAGGTTTGCGTGGGGAACCCATTTAATAGCATCTAAATCCCCTACAAACTTCTCCAAGTACATAAAATGTACATATGTGTGGTGCTCCAGGAAAACCCAAATTTGGACCAATCCAGAGTACTGAGTTTTCTTACTTTATTTTTAACAGCTATCTTTTTTGAACATTCTGCTTTTTATTTGAAGTCATATCTATCAGGTTTTGAACTATGGCTTTCTCAAGATGGTAGATATTAAAATTTAGAAACTGAGAATAATGGCCATTTTGATCTGACCTTTACCTATTATCACCTTGAGGTGAGGTGTTTTAAACATCAAAATAGTTTTTTTAAACATAATATTCACACAGAAAAAAGATAAAAGGTTGACAAAAGTAATTGCGACTTTTTCAAAATTTTCATGTAAGACCCAAAATTTGACTTTAATCAGCTTTTTTTCAAAACAGTGAACTGCGTCTTTCGATGGGTTTTCCTAGAGGACCACACATATATTAGAGCTATTTTGTATATAAGCGCTACATAAATGTTATAATTACTATTACAAGTATTGACATTGTCTCTCCTCTGAAATAAGCAGGAAAACACAAGATCTGAGAGGAAGGAAGTGTGCCTGGACAACCACCCTTCCTCAATGAACATTGCCCAGGCGTAGGCAACTTGCTGCCAGATTGTCTGTCACAACCAAAATGCCAACCACATCAACAATCTTCTCTCCCAAACTTAAAAAATCTGAAACTGTATCTTCCTTTTCCACACATCCAATCCCTAAGTCATGAATGTAGATGCTTTGATCAGAAAATTGTGGGTTGGTTATTGTTTCAACAGCTCTTTAACTTACTATTCCAGCCCTCTGCATCATTTCTAAGTTTATGCCAAAGAGCTAGAAATAGAGTATGGTAGTCACGTTCTATAAAGCAATCAATGATCAAATAGATAACTCTTCTCCTTTTTCAAAGAAACTGACAAAACTCAACAAGGTTGAGTGTTACTGTCGATACGCCCAAAATAATAAATATATAATTATATATTTATATATTTATAAAATGAATTACATGAAAGTAATAGAACTAAGAACTCAGATAGTCAGACATTTAACATCTCTGCCTCTAGAAATTGCCATAGGCATTCTTTCTTTCCTAGCACCACAAGATTGTCATCTTGTGGAATGAATTAAATCCAGATGTTAGAAATAGCAAAAAAGTTTTTAAGCATAGGCTACAATATGAAATACTTAGATAATTAGTTTGCTAATATAATACTTATTATCTAATACTTCAATTACGGAGAGCGTATTGATAGTAATATCCAACATAGTTGTTTGTCAATTTATTTGAAGAAGAATAAGAAACCCGTATGTCACAATCAATTGTGTGGGGTTGAATTCCTTTTACCTTTGACAGGCAAATGGCTGAGACGACACAAATATTTTTTCTTAGTTTGTAAAGCATTTCCATGATGCTCCACTGTTTCAATACAGAAGATCGAGCTTCTGTTTCACCTGTTGGTTGATTATTTAAGCTCTTTCGTTTTAAAATCCTATAAATTGTAGCGTCATTCTAGTCAAGGCCAGTCTTTTCTTTTCGAGAAAACGCTAGTTTTAATTTAAAGGTTAAACCCATGATGTAACTGAGGAAAGGGGAAGAAAAACAATTTAATCGACACCCTTGTTATTCAATTTGTAAAGTTTGTAAGTTTGGGGTTTATGTAGAATTGGTGATACTTATTTTAAATATTTCAATTCAATTTCCCAGGCTGGACGTAACTTTGCCCCACATCTTCATCGCTATGTCAAGAATCTTTTGGGCGTGCCAGACTTAGCAAAGGCACGATTCCTGGCTGAACAGCTTGAAAGGCAAGAGTTTGATGTGTATGCTACTGATCTTCCAGTAAATTTCGACCCACGCACACAGTGGCCAAATTGCAAATCTCTTAATGAAGTCCGAGATCAAGGGGATTGTGGATCATGCTGGGTATGCAAAAGAAGTTTTTGTTTTCATGGCATTTTTGTAGTGCTCTCACATATCCGAAGCAAGTGCTATGAGTGCTTAACATCATAAAAAACGTATTTTTTTCATTTATTTTCAATAATAAAAATATGGCATTACTGTAGCACTTTCCCATATCCGAAGATGTTTTCAGAGTGCTTAACATTATAAAAGGTGCATATATTTTCATATCACGTCAAAAAAAACTTGAAAATGTCTTTACTTGATAACCGTAACAACCTCTGTTCCTTAGTCTGGATCTAGTCCTCATCATACCTTTCGCCAACCTGTCGATAGTAGGGCAACATTCTATCTGTTGAAGTGATCTCAATGGACATTCAAACCTGCGTGGCATAAATGCCTTACTACAGCCTGTCCGCTAGGCCCATTTCTTTTAGTCACAGTTTCTGAGGGTTGAAATGGGTTTTGTTCATGTGCTTCAACGATGAAACTGTTCTTTGTTTGTAATAGAATGACAAACTGATTTAAGTAAATCCTTGGTTTTACCCGTTTTGAATATTCTTAAATAGTATGTATAAGTTATACAGATGTCCTGGAGGTATTAAAGAGTTGCGAAACCTCTGCAACAATGCACCCTGCTTGCTTTCAGATGAGTCTCAAGTCAACATCCTTCCTCAGTACCTAGTCATGGCATTTTTAGGCTTTGGTGATTTAAAACTATAGCATTCAGATATCTGTAATGCATAGGGTGGTGTACCAGAGCTGCCAACCAATATAATTTTTTGTATTTTAATACAAATTTGAGATGATAATGCAAAAATACAAATTAGATAACATATCCAAGTTTTTGCCGGTTTTCGACTCAAGACATCGTAACAGGGCTTGTTTGTGGCCTTGAACTTGGACATTGTGTGTGTAGTAAAGGGTGTGTATTAGTATGACAGTATTTTATTATTTCAATTTGGAATTTCTTTCATTGAGGGTAATCTACTCTTTTTAATTCGATTTATATGTTTTAATTAGACCATGCATGTTAAGTATGATGATGTGTGAACATTGCTCGATAGAATACAAATTTTCAGATGAAAATAAAAATTTATGTCACTCTGTGGATATAAATTCTGCAAATCTTAGGTTGGCAGCTCTGGTATACACATATTAGATTTTGATTGTAACAGTGTTTACCATTCAGTGTAATCACATTTTGATGCGATGCTAATCACATTTTGATGCGGTGCTAATCACATTTTGATGCGGTGCTAGTCACATTTTGATGCGGTGCTAATCGCATTTTGATGCTGTGCTAAAATATTAAAAAATTAGATGAAACATGAAATTTATTTTGCCTGATAAATTCATGCCAAATCTGATTTTTTTTCCAAAGTTCACTATATTCCGCTATATCTCATATTTTTAAACAAAATTGTTGGCTGTAAATGGTATATTGCTTTAAAAAGAAATATTCAACTATCCGGAGAGTTTATTTTGGACGTGACTATGTATTAAGAACTAAAGCCCACAAAAGTTACATTTAATGAATGCAATAATTTGCAAATAATGAAACTCCCAAGACAACACACCTAAACATTTGTAAATAATTATTTGTTATTTCGTTATTAATTAATTCAATAATGTTTTATGATATATTTTTTTCCATAGGCTTTTGGGGCTGTGGAGGCCATGACAGACCGTATCTGCATCAAGTCTGGTGGAAAGACTCAGTTCAATTTTTCTGCAGAGGATCTGATGGCTTGCTGTGAGTCGTGTGGAAATGGGTATGTTCAAGTAGTAATTAAATCATCACGTTTTTGGATGTGATCTTGATGAAAGTTAACCCTGGTCATGTGCTCGCTCAAATTGTAGAGGGAGATTCCTTAGGCGTATAGAGTCATCTTATATTATGCATCCTTTCAGTGCCATCGGATGGCACTTAGGGGCTCACCTTTCTCTCCCTAGTTGTCTGTCTTGCGTTGTTGCCATCACTGCCAGCATAGAGTGCATGCCCATCATTTCAGCCTCCCTCTGCAATGTTCTTTTGACCAGTGGACTTCATATATTGGCACGGTGGCAAAATGGTTAAGCCTTTGGACTCGCATACGAAAGTCGTGCTTTCGAATCTCCTTGGAGACACTGTGTATAACTCTTGGGCAAGGTTATTTACACGAATTGCCTACGTTTTGCGGCGCTGTTCTTACGACTGACGCTCAGTGATGGTAAATACCAAAAGATAAATTTCCCTTCTGGGATGAATAAGTGGAATTTTATTTTTCGCATTTTAAAAATTTAAAAAATTCATATATAGACTACTTGGCTGCATATCTTTGTTTCGACAATTTCTTTTGAGGTTTCTGTAATCATTGGGGTTTTTTTCTAGTTAAAGGTTAAACCTTGAGGTTGATTCCAGAATGGGGTGATTAGTCATTGAGAGTTTACTAGAATGGATATTTCCATTTACCAATTTAGATGTGTGACATAGTTAGACTTTTAGAAACATTAACTTCTGTTGCGTTTTCTATTATTGCGGAAATGAATCCCCACAACAAGGGGCTGCCAGGTAATTTTATTGAAGTGGTGAATGGAAGCAGTGCTTGATAGCACTTTTATAATTTATCAATAGCAGAAATCTGAAATTTCATTGGCCAATATAAATACTTCTCAAAGTTACAGGCAGTCAGCTTTTTCACACACTTTTAATAGTGAATGGAAATCTACATTCAAGTATCCTGTCCTCGACAATGTATCACTCATTGCAAGCAGTCCTACACACGGGTCCTGTGGAAGCACGGGAGATGCGACTTGTAAAGCTTCCGCGTCATAATTACACACCTTTAGGTGCTAGAGCACAGACCTAGGATTTCGTTTAATTATTTTCATGATCTCGGGACCCTTAAGTTGACATAGTGCTGACACTTGTTGTTTCTCCCTAACCATTCTTCGTACCAATTATATCTGGGCAATGTTTTGTTAATAAAGGTTAATTTCCTGTACAGTCCAACATGGAATCTAAAATATTAAAAATAGATAATTCCGCAATCCACTCACTGTGCTTTTTGTAGTTTAGAAAAAATAAAATTCTGAATAAAGGTATTCAGTCACATTGGTATCATGGTTTATCTCCATTTTTCTCTGTTGCCCTTTTATACATTTAAAAATTGTATTTGCTTATAGGTGTAATGGAGGTTATCCTGCTGCGGCCTGGGACTACTACAAGAGAGACGGCATCGTCAGTGGTGGACCCTACAACTCTTCACAAGTGAGTGATCAAATAATAAAGCCACTATCTTTAACCCCTTCACTGCTTTACCCTGAGAAGTGCTAGATTTGCCTGATATTACTCTGTATCGGTCTATATATTTGAAGTTATTTCATTGAATACGCTCCTTCCATGTGTTAAGTCGTCGTGCCAAATTACAAATAACAATAAAGATGTAAGCCTATTGTTAGAAAACCCTGTGATTATCTTAAGTAGGCACAGGTCTGCTGGCGATGAAATGGTTAACAGCATTTGATAATGATTTGCTAAAATAAACTTATTGCAACCTGGATGAAGATGTATTGGCATTTTACATTCTCTTTGCCCTAGGAGAAATGGAAATCAACATGAGGAATTAATAAGAAGATGAATTATCACCACCATCATCATTGTCATCATCATCATTATTGTTCATCTTTTTTATTGAAACACGAGTCATAATCAATTATCTTCAATTGTCTTTATCAACAGGGTTGTCAGCCATATTTAATTCCAGCATGCGATCACCACGTTAAAGGCAAACTTCAGCCTTGTGCCGAGAAGGAGGCCAGAACCCCAAGATGCTCAGACACCTGTGAGAAAACCTACACCACAAGTTTCAAAGATGACAAACATTATGGTGAGCAAACCAAGATTTCAGCTGGTTCATGGCCGTGACAAAGACGTGTCTCACTGACTTAAAACCCTTACTTAGAAATTAGAGTAGTCGTCAGAGTATTCCACCTGTACATTTTGTGCCTTCTTGTTGGAAGCGGGCCAGCATTGCTTGGTTCCTAGTGGTGTTTTTATCCTGCCTTTTGGGCATGAGTCCTTCGGCCGGTAACCATGGCATGAAAAATACAGGTTTTCTTTAACTGCTTTGCTGTAGATGCCGACTGTCTAGATCAGCCCTCAACGTGTTGAACTGACTTTATATCTCTTAAATTCTGCTTCTTCTAGTGCTAGATCTAGATTAGAAGTCCTACCTTGTAGTAAGGTAAATATGTTTTTTCTCCTTTAAATCAACAATTAATGCTATTCTTCTTTTTCTTCTTTGCGATGTGCAAATTTTCCTCCTTTTTTTGAGATTCTGGTCTGGCAGCTACAAGTGTAGGCCTATATATTTTCCTGTAATTTGCGTTTTTCATCTTTATACATGTCTTTTCAATAAGATTTATTGGCTTTCTTTTGATGATGTTAAAAATATTGAAACTGTGCGGTTTTACTTTAATCATAATTAATCGCGATGCACGTTGCTGAAATTATGATCGCGCCACGGCAGTCAGTTGGCCAAAGTTTAGCCCTCAGTAGGAGCTTTTGAAATTTTGTGGCAACCCTTTATAAAGGAAGTTGCACTTAGTCTTAGTGCCAAAGACAGGGCAGTATATTATGAAATATGATATATTATGCTAGATATAATAGTCAACCTTACACAATGAAGAACTTCCCCAATGTATTTAAGATCAAGTGTGATATCTCGTTTAGTGCTCAGGAATAGACTCTATACTAATGGTGTAAATGCGAAAACATGTATGTCCAAAATAATCGTGTACCTTTTTTTTATAAAATGGTGATAAAGACGCTTCCCTCCTTCCAGTCATTTGCACCTGATGCTGAACATAGGCAATGCAAAACTACATATAATATGTCAGTGCAAACCTCAAATGTTCTTCACCCACTCTCACTCTGGCAAGTTTTGATACCAAAAAAAACTTATGTCCGGCACTGATCCATTCTTGACCCCGCCTTAACACCCTCTGTAGACTATGAAGGATGCGATGATCCACCCTCTTCCTTCGTTCCATGCTGGTTATTGACTTTCGTGGTTCTCTCTTTCTCTCTCTCCTTCTCCTCTCTCTCGTCTCTCTGTCCTCTCTCTCTCCTCTCTCTCTACTCTCTCTCTGTCTG
>JASKDV010200223.1:0-10947 GCA_032466395.1 Aegires albopunctatus
GTTTAGTCATAACATCTTGAAGTATTATTTCTTCCTTTATCTTTATACCAATGGATAGTTCCAATCAAATGGTTTAGTCATAACATCTTGAAGTATTATTTCTTTCTTTATCTTTATACCAATGGAGAGTTCCAATCAAATGGTTTAGTCATAACATCTTGAAGTATTTTTTCTTCCTTTATCTTTATACCAATGGATAGTTCCAAACAAATGGTTTAGTCATAACATCTTGAAGTATTATTCCTTCCTTTATCTTTATACCAATGGATAGTTCGAAACAAATGGTTTAGTCATAACATCTTGAAGTATTATTTCTTCCTTTATCTTTAAACCAATAGATACTCCAATCAAATGGTTTAGTCATAACTTCTTGAAGTATTATTTCTTCCTTTATCTTTATACCCATGGATTGTTCGAAGCAAATGGTTTAGTCATAACTTCTTGAAGTATTATTTCTTCCTTTATCTTTATACCAATGGAGAGTTCCAATCAAATGGTTTAGTCATAACATCTTGAAGTATTATTTCTTCCTTTATCTTTATACCAATGGATAGTTTGAAGCAAATGGTTTAGTCATAACATCTTGAATTATTATTTCTTCCTTTATCTTTATACCATTGGATAGTTCCAATCAAATGGTTTAGTCATAACATCTTGAAGTATTATTTCTTCCTATATCTTTATACCAATGGATAGTTCCAATCAAATGGTTTAGTCATAACATCTTGAAGTATTATTTCTTCCTTTATCTTTATACCAATGGATAGTTCCAATCAAATGGTTTAGCCCTGAGCCTTCTCATGAGGCTAAGGTTTAGCCCTAAAATCTTGAATTATCATTTCTCGCTGTATTTTATCACATTACGGATACTACAACCACATTAAATGGTTAACTAGCCCTAACCTCTAGGAATATCATAATTTATGTCTTAATTTCGACACTGACTATGGATACCTCAACAAAAAACAAAAAACAAAAAAAACAAAAAAATAATGGTTTGGCCATAACATGCTGAATTATTACAATTTCTTCCTTGACACCACGAATAGTCCAATAAAAAATGGTTTGACCCAATCTTCTTGAATCATCCATCTTTCGTTTACACAAACACCTGTCATAATCCAGTGAAATGGTTTGGACATAAAATCTTGAAATATTTCTTCTTAACACCGTGGATACTCCAGTGAAATGGTTTGGACATAAAATCTTGAAATATTTCTTCTTAACACCGTGGGTACTCCAGTCAAATGGTTTGGCCCTAACAGCTTGGATTATTTTTCTTTCCTTTACCTTGACACCGTGGACTGGATGTCTCAACCAAATTGTTTGGCCCTATTATCTAGAAATTATCCCTTCTTCCTTCAAATTGAGACTACGACGGATAGTCCAACCAAATGGTTTGGCCCGAACATCTTGAATTATTGTTTCATTACATATACCGCGCCGGAATTTCAATAATATTCCTTAAAAAGTGATCACTCTTGAAGTATTTTATTCAACCGTGACCTACTTTACTTAAGGAAGTAAAAACCTCGAAATAATGGTCTCGCCCTAAGATCTTGAAATATCATTTCTTCCTTTACTCGACACTGTTTATACTTCAACCAAATGGTTTGTGTCTAACATCATGGATTACAGTAGCAATAAACCACGCACGCTTAAACATTCTTTCAAATTGACGCTCTGGGTGCACCTCAGCCAAAATCGGTTCTAGCAACTTTAATTATTATTTCAATACGCATAAATCAATATTATTATTGTACCTTGACACTTCAGACATGTCAATCAAATGTTTCGGTTAGGTCTATACCATCGAATTACGAGTACACCCAGCGGTGTCAGGTGGGGTGGGGCTCCGGGGCTTCAGCTCCACCTCAAAATTCTACTGTGCTCTTCTATTGTCTGTACTATGAGCTAAGCATGCACTGTATAAGAATAATAGGTAAACAATCAATTAGCACCAGTCTCAGCTTTACCCACGTGACGCCACTGAGTACGCCATACTTACTGAGCGTTGTTATAAGTTGGCGCTCTGGATAACTTGACCAAAAGGCTTTTTCCTCGGTAATTTAGCATCTCATGTATTATCGTTGTACTTAGCTCAGCATTCTTATAATCTGCTATTATTGGTATGAGCTGCTTATTATAGAAAATACATGTATAATAATGAACTCTACTTAGAAATGTCTTTTCACAATTTTGTAATGATTCCGAATCATAAAATCGCGCTCGAGATTGAGATCTTGATATCTAGATCTAGCTATTAATATTATGTTCGTTATAGTTATTCTTTCAATAAATAAATCTACCAATTTGCTATCTATCCCGATGCTCCAGCTATTTTAGGCTTCGTGTCCACGGCGTCCTTACATACGGGATTGTTTCTGGCCAGAAAATAAGAGGGGGACACCAACCAGATAGAAAGGCAGGAAGCAGATAAAAATTCCAACCGTTGCGGTCTGTCTTCAAGTAGTACCAGTGCAAGTGCGAGGCGAGTGGTGAAATAATGCATACATTTTCTGTATGGACTTGGACGCTATGGATTCGAGGCCGTGAGCTGTCAGTCCAGGATCTTACACACACTTTATAATATAATGCTAGTCAACCAGCAAATATTCCTTGTTTTTAACCGTAAAGTAGATTTTCTCAGGCATCCATTGTAAAAAAAATATGCTTACTTAAAGAGTTAAAACAAAGGTTAGCTTAATTCATGGAGTTATAAATAACTGTTTCCACCTCCGTTGTTTCTCACGAAGAACCCTTCCATTGCACTCCGGTTGGGTATGGTAACTAGGTCTAATATTATTATCAGGCCAAGTCGCTGCGAACCCGATGGCTCACTCACATGAAGCTTATTATCGGGGAGTCTCCATATTTAGGAAACGGTCGGTTCTAGGTCGGCTAGGCGTACTCCGCAGCTCTACCAAAGGGACCTCTACCTACCTACCTCCGTTGTTTCATTAGTTTCAAGGTTACTAATGGTGAATGAAAGGAGAGCATCTCATTAGATCTTGTATTATAAGACTTTTCTTTTATATATAATACATGTATTACTATTACTCTTTTCCTGTTATCCTTCTTAAATTATTGTATAATTTTTAAATCATATATTTACCAAGAAGATACACCCACATTGCATTGTTGCATTGTGACTTTAAGGTTGTTATTGTACACCATTCCTAAACTCATGCTCCATGAGGTCGCAGAAAAGCTTTTAAGAAGACTTTCTAAGGTTAATGAATTTTAAGAAAATGAAGAGTCAAAATCAAAAGTCTTAAGTGTTACCACGATAGATTAAGAAGAATAGGGGATGAAATACAGAAAGAGGAGGATTGTCAACTTAAACATGAGACAATGAGATGGACAACAAAAATCAATACTAAAGATAAAAAAAATTCCAACAAAACAAGCAAAAGAAGGAAACAAAAAGACGAAACAAGGATCAACTAACAACAATGATCAAATTCACTAAACGATTGATGAAAAGGAAAACAGGACAAGAGAAAAAGAAGTCTTATAAGGAAAGTAAAAGTAGAAAGGAAGAAAAAAGATTAATTGAAAAATAAACAATCAAATAACGTGTACTTCTTTAACAAAACTCAACTAAGAGAACAAGTCAAATAAAGACTGCAAACTGCACGCAATATAATGAAAATTATCCGGTCTCTTTTTGGCTTGTTCTACAGTGGAGTTAGTCAAATAAGAATATAACATTAAACAATCAGACATTTTATATTGAACAAACAACTTATATTCAAAAACAACAAAAGGATTGTAAACAGATTAGAAGTAAGAAAGCAAAGTCAAAGATGTATATTTTAGTTTTTGTTTTTATTTCTTTGTATCATTTCAAATGATTAACAAAGTGCAAGACTGGTCATAAAACAAATATAATTTGATTTGTATAACAATATAATTTCATTTTCCTTTCTCTCTGTCTTCTTGCTTTTCTTTCATTCTTTCTCCCTCAGTCTCAACCAGTAAGAAACAATAAGCGACTCACATTATTTCTGGAACAAATTTAGCCATCAAAAGGTGTATTCAAATTAAAAAGAAAAACAAAATAATATCTATAACAATATATATATATAATAAATATTATAAATATATCCGATATATATGTTGAAAAGATAAGCCAACAAGAAAAGATAAAATTTATAAAATGATATCACTCGCAAGGTCAATCAAGATTTTTTATATCGCCATCTGCGACTCACTAATCATATAGAAGTAAAAGTATAGAGAGAATTGTAGAGAATGAAATCACAAGGTTTACGAAAGCGACTCATTTAAAATCAACGAAAATGTTTTCGAATCATTTGAACAACAGCCCATTTATTTGGCAATAGGTACCGGTATAAGACAAAATACTAAGTTTTTGAATTTCAAAGCTCTTTCTTTGAATTGAAAACTTTGCTTCTGAAAAAGCCTTTTATCAATAGTAATACTATAGTAATTTGAAGAGGAAGTGAAACGCTTCTTATTCAAATAAGTTCTTAAAAAAGTAAAAGCAAAGCGCACTAAACAACTGGTAAATTTCTTTTGTAAAAAATAATAATCAAAATATATCTCGGGGATTGGACAATTTACTATTAATGTACAGTACACAGAAAAACAAAAATCTTGAAAACATTTTAATAAGATAAATTTATGTGTAAAAATTGCACGTGGTCAGAAAAGCAGATAGCGAACAATGGGACTTTGGGATCGGACAACGATATTTAAAAACGAGTCAACTATAAGACTTATTTAAATAACACACATAGATTTTTGCGGGTGAAAAAGGATAGAAATGAGAAAATTTATAAGATTGGGAGTGGGAGGAAAGCGGATGTCACCAGCGGCACACTTTATATTAATTTCTTAGAAATTAATACATATGTATTGAGAGCCCTTAAAAAAACCCTATAAATTATACTATTATACAACACAGCTTTTATTCATGTTTGAAGTTGCAAACCTTAAAGTTAAAGAGAGGATAATGCTGCCTGACTGGATATACATAATTCAGCATCATTTGATAATGAAAAATAATACCGGTATGTGAAATAGAATTATCATACATTACATTCAATTTTAAATTAAGTCATTTTCATTGAATTTCTTGGTGCGTCATCCCTCCTGTTTGTTTTTGTACGCTAACTGCCTACTAGATATGTCCAAACATTAAAATTTCTTCAAATTAGGAGTATTAGGACACAAAACAGAATTTCATATAGAGGACAAAATCTCATAAACCTTGGATTTTCAATACAATAGAAACAGCGCTTAAATAAATTTAAATTTAAATTATATCGGAACAGTTGACAAATAATGTCAATAATAAAAAATGGCACTAAAAGTGGGAATCGTGTACAGGATTCTTTGAGTTGGCTGAATGGAAACCATCGTCGTAGAGGGAGAAATGTTCAACATAAATTTAATCACAGATGCTTGTTTCATTTGAGAAAGCAACAAAGTCTCAACAAAACAATTTACAATGGGATTCAGCACAGCTCATAGAGAGCATGAGAAGGCAATTTTGATGATAAGGGGAACTGGAAAGGGAGGTAAGTGTGTAAAGGGAAGATAACAGTGAAAAGTGAGATCATAAAAATCAATGTCGCAAGAAGAGTATCCCCTTTGAAGGAATTCATCATCAAGGGATATAGGCAGTGGTGGAAAAATGAATTATAATAGCGTGTGCTTCGTCTAACAGTAACAGGCAGAAGTGAGGACTGAATTTGAATTATGAGTAGGAAAATTTGATTAAATGTGAAGCATCATTTTCTTACATGGATAATGAAAGGTAACAATAATATTAATGAATTGATTCATAATTAATATGATACAAATGTACAGGCTAGGAATGGATTGATGATCGAGATAAATTTGATGATTGCAAGGGAGAATTGTCTTGAAGCAACACTTTTTGTTCATTGATTATTTAATACTAGGCTAGCACCACAGTTTGTTGAAGTAACAAAAATAATTTACAGTCACAGGGAAGAGGTTGTTACAGCTGACGGATGACAATCAACAAAAGAAGGGGCGCCGATGACTAAAGGAATGGTGCTGACAATATTATCAAGGGAATCTACACAACTGCTGCTCGATGATGCCGTAGAACACATTGCAACGGAGCTTGACGTCGCTGATTTTTCTTTCTTGTTTCTCTGTTTTGTGTGCACTTTGGCGTGCCTTTTCTTTTCATCACTTCGGGCAAATTTACGTCCACAAATGTCACAAGAAAATGGTTTCTCTCCAGTGTGAGTGCGAACATGGGTGGTGAGATGATCACTACGACTAAAGGAACGGTTGCAAATTTTGCAGTGAAACGGCTTCTGGCCAGTGTGAATCCGTATGTGGCGGGTTAGTTCATCGCTACGTGAAAACCTACGGTCACAACTTTCAACTGGACAAGAATATGGGCGTTCGTGAGGTGGAGTTTTGCTTGGGCGATTGGGATACTTTCTAGGTTTGATGGGTAAATATTTGAGCGAACTTTGTTGATAAGGTTGATTCATCGTTGATGGAAGACCAGAAATTCCAGAAGCCTCGGACATAGTTGCCTGATAGTCCATAAATAATTGTTCATCTACGGGATCACTTTCAGGTTCTGATTTAATATCTGGCATGGGGAAAGGGGTGCTCATGCTCGATGTGCTTGGACCGGCCTGTAAGACACCAAAATCTGGCAACTGTGATGACAACTGAGATTGAGTACATACTACTGGTTCTGAGGGCATGACAGACCATTTCAGAGCAGCATTCAAAGATTGATTCTTGCTTGGGTTTTCTGCAATGTTCATTTGGAATACATTGTCCGACATGGATGTGGTTGGGAAGTTGAGAAAGTGAGGTTGAGCTTGCTGTTGCTGTCTGATTTGGGCGCATGTATTGTACGAAGGTGGCTGTTTCATTTGTCCCATAGAAGGTCCTACGGACATTTCAAGGGATTGTGAATAAGTTGGAGGTGGTGGGGGTGGGTACATGGCCTCTTCTTGTTTGATGTCTGTCGTCAACGGCATCTGAGGCTCTGGGGTGGACTGTGATGAGCTGATGGGAGATGTAAAACCTGAGGAATAACTGTCTTGAATATCGGCTTGACCGACCATTTCTGAGGATGATAAAATCTGCCCTTGGGATTCTGGAGATTGCACAGAGGAAGGAGATGGAGATATGTGCAAACATGGGGATGGTTCGGCTGATGTTGTTGATGGAACGCCAATGTTAAATTCACATGAGCCCCCTGAATGAGGAAACTGTGAGGTGGGCTGAGAGGCACTGCCAGATTGAGAAGATGCCTGAGACAGGATGGCATTGAAAATTGGAGAGAGTGGGGTGAGCAGAGAAGCCAAGTTTGGTGGGTTAGTCTCGGATTGGGAACTGCTTGGTGTCACGGAGGTTGTGACAAGTGTACCTTTGTAGGTAATGGTGTGGGTGATTCCTCCAGCAGCTGCCTGATGAGAATGCATGCGAGTACTTTGATTCCCATCATTAATTTTTCCTGGGATGTCAATAGAGGCAAATATGTTAGCTGTGAGACGGAAAGAAAAAAAGAAGAAAAACACTCATTAGAGATGCAACAATCAAATTTGCTTTTAAATTTTAGATGTCAAACAATTTAGAAAATATAAATAGCTATGGAATATGGGAACATGTTTAGAAACAAAGTAATATATAGAAGACAGAAGAGAGGAAGACAATAATAGGCCTATATACACTTAGACTATAAGATGCATAATAGAAAATTAACTAAAATAAATAAATTATACCAGAAAATCCTTCAAAGGAACAAAACCTTATCAAGCTTTGTCAAATAAATAGATCTAGATCTAGATCTAGATCTAGATCTAGATCTAGATCTTAGAATGTTCTGAAGAACTATTTCGGGAATGACTTGATTCTATCATAAAGTGGGAGCTGGGAAGTGTGTGGGTGATTAGATTTAGAATCTAATCTAGATCTAGATCTAGATCTTTTTTTGAAGATTAATTAGATATATAGATAATCTAGAGGATCTCTAGATATTAAATCAAATTTCTTCGATCTCGTTATCGATCATGGGTCTAGATCTAGATCTAATCTACATCTGGTTCAAGTGTGGAACAGTTTACCCGAGAAGGTTGTCAATGCCACTTCACTCAACTCATTCAAGAACAGACTGGATAACTATTGGAAAAATCAAGAAATTGTCTACGACTACAAGGCTAGCATCAAATTCGGTCTTCACGGTGATCTGCAACCGGAAGAAACTATGTAAACACCCGAGTCCAGCGAAGAGGATCATTGAGAACCTGTGCTGGAAATTATCTCTAAGTATCTAATCTAGATCTAGATCTAGGTCTAGATCTCTTATAATCTAGATATCTAGATCTAGATCTAGTACAATTTATATAGAGATCTAGATCTATCTATAGATCTAGATATCTTGATCTAGATCTAGAATTTTATTCAGAAGATCTAGATTTAGAATCTAGATCTAGATCTAGATCTAGATATATCTAGATCTAAATCTAGATAGATCTATCTAGATTTAGATCTTATTGAACAAGGAAATGGATAGAATAAAAGGCTGTGTTATCTAGATATAGATTCTATATCTTATCTAGATCTAGATCTAGATCAATATCTAGGATCTAGATTCTCCAAGTAAAACAACAACGGGAAGGCAAATCGTTGGCTAAAAATAAACTTTCCTTTTTTGGATCCGCTAATGACGTCAACGCTAGCCTACTATGCTAATGTTGCCAGCTGAGAGAAATATTCTTAACCTATTGATACACTGGATTGGAAAAAAAAAACTATCTAGGAAAACAACATACCAGTTGCTGTAATAGGTGGAGGTTCTAAAGAACCTGGGCCAAAGAAAGATCCATCAGAACATGTAGTAACAGGAGTATTTAATCCTTCATCAAGAGCCTCAGAAGCATGTCGTATGTGGCCGCCCTCCGAAGGGGTATCGTAACATAAACTGTGTAGACCTATGTCGGCTCCCAAGGCAACGTGAGTCAAAGCATCTAAACCGTCCATAATCATCACGAATGGTTTAAGAATCAATAAGATATTTCCTTTCCAATATAAAATCAAACAAGTAGTACCATTTGGTATCTTATATTGTTGTTATTATTAAAGAAACAGAATACACGGGTTTGTGAGACTCGGTGTACGATCGGACTGTGAATTTGTGAATGAACGAGCTGCTTATATACCCCCTTGTTATGAATGAATCTGACGAATGCGACATGACCATATACGGAAGACGGAGCATGAAGATTGGCCAATCGCCGTGCGAGATTTCATTGACGTCAATGCAACGTACACACAAGTCAGCGAATTCACCGTAAACTTTTACCCACGAGCCTAAAGTAGGTCACATCAACTTGTTGATGAATGCATTGAAAACGAATGAAAACTATTGTGACTTCTTTTACTATGCATAAAGCTTAAAGTATTTCTGACACATGTATAAAAAATATTGGAAATCTGAAATATCGTTTTAGAGATATATGCGATAGTAAAAAACCAGATCACAACGGCGGCTTAGGAGTCATATCCTCGACCTTTAACCCGATGACGGAAACTTCCTTTTATGTAACGACGGACTTTACCGAGCGCTGAATAAAATCTCCGTGACGTATAGGAACAGGAACTATTACTACCATATATGGAAGTCTCGCTTCCGGGAGTTTCAAGCGGTTTTCTTTCATGCAAAGAGTTGTGGCTTGTGATTGGCTGGCGATAATTTTTATTCCCGAGTCACTCGCTTCGCTTCTACGCGAGTTCACATACACCCTCTCTCTCACACACGCGCGATAACGAACTAAAAACACACAACACACACCAAATACACACACGTACTAGTACTATTAGACAGGACTGATTATCTCAGAGGCTAAAACATTCTATTCCAAGGTCTAGACTTATTTTGATTATTCCTCACTGACTAACGTGACGTCGGTTAATACTATTACATGTACTGCTGATCTGATCAAGGCCGTAGTTTGGCCTTCTAGCGTGCTTGCTTCTTTTTGTTTTTATGTATTTGCCATAGAAGAGAGGTAAAACAAAAGGATTGATTTAGATTTAGACTATATTATTCAACATCATTATGCAGCATGGAAATGCTCTGACGAGTAAACATGTATTTTTTCAAAGCAAGTAGTGGCTGACATAGGCTAGACACCTTAAACATCACATTTAATAAAAAAAATAAAATAAAAATGGTCACAATAAACATATGTATGAAAAGTACACTTAAACCAGGTATTAAGGGGAAAAGAAAATTAAGCCTAATTTCATTTAAAAAAAAAAAAAAACTCCAGAAAAAAAAAAATAAATAAAATAAAAATAAAATAAAAATATATAATAATATAAAATCCAACATTATTTGTTGCATTAGATACTAGTATGAAGATCTTAGTATTTCATATTGTAGCCCATTCATGGCATGTTTAAGAGTATCTTTACTTCTTCTTCTTCTTCTTCTTCTTCTTCTTCTTCGCAGTTGGATTGAGCCTAACAATATATTTGATGAAGAAGTAGAAGTTGTTGACATTGAAGTATGAAGTATTATATATACATATTATTATTATTATTATTATTATTATTATTATTGTTATTATGTTGTTGTTATTGTTCTTGTTGTCATTTGAAGTGACTATCATTATAGTGTGGGAGTAAATAGGATCGTTAGAAGCAAGTTTCTCTCAAGCAACTCTCTAACTAAAGATTTGCCTTCAAAACAAACACTTACTTGAAATCATTATTACAATAATCATTAATATTAACTATTACCAGTAATAACAATAATATTATTATTAATATCCGGCCTACTACCAGAGGTACAAGTGGTAGGCCTACTTAAGTTTATAAGAGCATAATCATCAACTACTGAGAGAGAGAGAGAGAGAGAGAGAGAGAGAGAGAGAGAGAGAGAGAGAGAGAGAGAGAGAGAGAGAGAGA
>JASKDV010200234.1:0-10945 GCA_032466395.1 Aegires albopunctatus
TATATATCTCACACACACAGAAGCAGAGAGACAGACCGATGGACCGATATATTATGAGATAGAAAGAAAGAGAGAGGGCCAGGGAAGAGAACGTCAGGCAGAGACAGAGAAGCAGAGATAATTTTATGAAGAGATGCGGGTAAGAAGACGGACTGACTGATCGACGGACAGGCAGGTTAATGATAACAATAATTACAGACAGACAAACAGAGATGGGGTAAATGTTTCTACTTTCTAGACTGACTCTTATTCACAATTATTATACCACCTTTGATGGCTGTAAAAATGACATTAAAACATGGATCCCCGTGTATTTCTTTCCCCCAAACATTACGACTCGAGATAGTTCAACATTATGCTCCGCCCATCATGGGCGTGATCCAAAATATCCGACTGACAAACAACAAATCCCGCCTACCTTTGGTGTTAATTACAATGAGTAATGATGATTTCACTCTTTTTCACACCTTGCAATGATAGATTTCATCGTCTGATAAATGGATGTGTCATCGAGGTGTGCAATGGCTGACTTATACAAAAGATGGAAGATAGCGAAGACGACGAAACGCAAAGGAAGATTTGAGACCACCTGAGACGAAATGCGTGTTCAAGAAAAGAATGTATTACATGTAGTAACGATATGGGGGGTCCAAACAATTGTTGAATCATTTAAGTCATGCCATTAAATGTATGAGTTGTTGATTACTTGCAGGGCTACCGAAATAACTGAAATTATTGATAAAGAAAAGAGTTAAACGTATATGCCTTTGATTTTAATTCCAAATGCACCTACTATGGTTCTTTCCCCAAACCGATGTCCGCAGAACATGTACCACCGATTCGAATTAATAATCAATCATTGCAGACAAAACACAATGACAACTTGACAACGGCGTCAATTCAAAACCTCATTGGAAGACATTTTCATCTTTTAAAAAATGTAGACATTGGTACATAATGAATGGGAGATAGGTGTGTATGAGTGCGCGTGTGTGTGTGCGCGTATGTGTGTGTGTGTGCGTATGTGTGTGTGTGTGTGTGTTTGTTTGTGTGTGGTTAACATGGCAACAAAATGAATCCTATGTACTATTTCGTTTTGATGTCGATAACGAAATAGTCGGTGTCGAATGCTTTATTTTGTCATTCACCATCGATACTGTTCTCGATACTTTTATTTCAATGCCGAAAGAATTGCCGATAATAAAATTTAAACCCGTGGCAAAAAATAACAATACATACAATGTACAAATATTCGAAAGTTTCTTTTTTATCTATCTAATTGATCTCCTTAATTTTAGAAGGGCGTTGAAAGTTAGTACATCATTTGTAACACAGTAATAGGTACACATATCACAGCTGCCGATTCAGTCCGTATGGAGGTGATTATGGACGAATGTGGACTTGTATCGCAATTGCCTACTTTTATAAAGCTTGTATCAGATAGTAAAATAATAATCCTGAAGCATCAGTCTTTATGACTGGATCTATTCAGGTTCAGTTACGTAAGCCGGGGTCGTTAACCTTATTTTTTTAATCCAAGATCTAGATCAAACCCTTTTCCCCCCCATTATACACCGATAATGACTTTGACAATTAGCCAAATCGGAAAGAAATTTTTAATTATTAGAAGATGCACTTCTGTCCGCGTTCTATATTTCACAGAAAAGGTTAAGCATGTCGAGTTGCTGCCTACGTGCATCTGTGCGGCAATAAGATCTTTCCAAGGGGCTTCATGATTTCGAGGCCCAAATCCAGGGAATCTCAAGGCAGACAAGAAGTTTTTGCCAGGCACCTAGTAGTATGATATGACCATTTTCTCTTGATTCCCAATCTTAACAGAGAAATAGTGTTCTTGTCCATATCAGATAATTGTATAGATTAGGATAATTCCAAATGGCAATTTTCAATTTCTTTCGAAGTTCTTAGACGGTATAAGAAGTAGTCTAAAGATTTTATATCCTAAAAACATCTAAATGCGTTTATGCGCGTCACATAAGTTCTCTAATCGATAGACGCAAATTTTATCGATAACCACTAGTCATTGGCGGTGTGTCCTGAGGTAAGACACTTTGTCCCATCTACCTCACTCGACTCAGGTGTGAATGAGTACCTGGCCGTTAAGACAGCGTTGTCCGTGTCCGAAAATTGTAATCGCGCCTATTAGGCTGCCAGTCTTGTCTTGTGTGTTCTGTGTTGCTGTCAGTCAGGGGAGTATAATTGTCATTGTAAAGCGCCTTGAGCACGGCAACGTGGATATGTGCGCTATATAAGAACGACTTTTACTTTTAGAACGACTTTTTACATGATGCGATTACCTAGGCATAAAAAATGCAAATATTGAATATCCTTTAAACTAAACTTTGTTTGTTAAAATCACCTTGTAATCTAAATATGGCATAGCAATGGATGGTCTTACACTCTTCCACAATTCTGATGCTAAAGACAAAGGAACATACAAAGAACTAGAATTTCCAATATAGTACAAACTAAGGGCACTGTTGAGAATCCTTGAAGATCTTTCTTTTGCAGTCTGGTGAAAAGAAAGAGAAGATTTATCATCTTTTCTGACAAAGTTGGATTTGGAGGATGGGAAAAATAATTAAAAATGAATCTTGCGATTTGTAAGGACCTGTAATCATAAAATGAAAAGAGAAATTAATAGCCAGTATATCAACCTCAACCGCAAACTTGCAGATTTACGTAAATTATTTTACCAGTACATGCTAGGATTCTTTTGAATTGCTTTTATGAAATATGTGTAAACAAAATCGTTTACTCTTAAGAAAAAAAAAAATAGACATCACACATATTGAATCAATGGATCTCATCTCCAATTGCAACATGATGAAAAGTAATAACCCTGAACTTTTGAATTTCTAAATGATAATTTAAGTTGACTCAAGTTGCCCTTTTGAATAACAACATAGGATTCAATGAGAATTATCAATGACTATTATTGAGGAGTGTCATTGTAGACTTGAAAAAAAAACAACCCCTAATATGATTCCCTTTTATCAATTAATAACTCATCTTCTTGGCACATTTGTGGCAAGTTATAACTTAAGCAAGTAATACTATCGTCAAAAGTTTGTTTTCACACACTTCATCAGGTGGGCATGCTGGAGTCACAGGGAAACATAGGTTTGCTTTGTTGTAGAATTCATCTTCTAGATAAGTTGAGATTGTTGTTGCTACTCCTCCAAAAGCAGAGTGGTTGTCAAAAAGAAGATTAAAACCCTATTTCAAGGAAAAGAAACAATATGGATTAGTCAAAAAATGGATTATATAAAACCAAGAAAATAAAGAAAAACCAAGACTTAAAAATTACTACAAATACTAAAATCATGAACAAAAATAAACTTTATATTGGAAAAACATTCCATACATATTTTGATAATTCATTCATTTATATCATTCCTTAAACAAAATAAATATGGACAAGAAAAACAAATTAATAATAATAATAATAATAATGATACATAGCATTTAGAGAGCGCATATCCACCATTGCAAACAATTCTCTATAGGCTTAATTCCTAATAACGGTGAGAAACATTGCAAAAGATAAATAATACATTTAATGTTAAGAAATGTGTAAAAATAAACATGAAATGCAAAAATAAAATGACCTTATTTGTGTACGTTGACATGCATAAATTCATAAATAATCAAAACATTTGTAAAAGCAATGAAATTTTCTAAAGATGAATAATCATAATGCCAACTTCTATTGTCTTAAAAGGCAGGTTTTCAAAGAATGTTTGAAATTATCACTTTACTCTAAAAATGTCATTGATGGTAAAAATAGTATAATGAAAGCAAGATACAACTCATTTGTGTAAAAAAAACTTTGATGTGAATGTTTCTGTATTGTTAAAAAATTAACAAGAAGCTAACAAATAACAAATGTTTTTAAAATATATATTTTAAAACATTATTAAAAAAAGACCCCCCAAAATGATATAATAATAAATTGATAGTGGATACAGAAATTATATCTAGGCGGCCTAGATCTTTTTCTACGTACATGTTCATATAAACATCCCTAACCCCCGCCCACTGCCTATGCAAGACAGCAACAATATTTTGCGTGCTATTATTTACTGGCCCACAAAAGATAATGTGTAGAGATGGCCTGCTAACTGGCTTCTCATCAAGCTAGAATCTAGGTCGTCAGAGACTCAAATTTTCAAAGCACATTATACATGTTTTGATCAATGATGAAGACCATAAAGGCTCAAATTAAATGTTAACCAATTAGATAGCTTCCTCATAGTTATAGCAATGGTTGCACATATCACGACTTAGTTTTATAAAAATAGGCTGTTAAACTTGTGTTTCACAGATGCAACACGGATAGAACAAAAACCAAAATAGGACAGTAACGCTACCAACTGAGATGAAAACAAGGCTTTTCAAACTTCCCAGAATGAACTGTGCGCTGAGAAACGGCTAAAGGGCGAGGCCAGTAAGCCAGAGATCAGCTGAAGGCACCAACTATTGTTCATAAAAAAGGAAAGTTTTAAGTTTTGTAAGGCTGAAAACAGTTATGGTCCAAAGACGCAAAAGATTTTTAATTCGTTAACATTGCAAACCTGAAGATGATCACATTCTTCTGCAAAATATCTGATTTTATCTTCTATCTTATCAAAGTTCTCCCTTGATCCAACAGCCTGTTGTCCAAGTCCAAATACATTGAAAGGCTCTTCTGGGCTAAAAAAAAAAAAGGTGAAACTTCTTTCTCTTTAAATTAAGATAATATGCAAGAGCAGTTTAGTTTGGGTCTTTTAAAAACACCCAAAACATACGGCAAAAAATATGTAAGACAAAAAGAGACACCTTTGCTCATTGTCAAAGATCATTTCAATTTCTTAAACAACTTGTACAAAATCAAGCTAAAGATATATCATTTAAAGGAAAGAAGTTAACTAGCTTATTATAAAGGAGTGCATTTCAATCATATGTAACTATAGAGAGCGTAAATAACTTAAATGTAAACTGAGTATATGTAATAAGTATTGTAGCATATTTGGGCATATAAAGTACTTCACTTCTGTAATACACATACAAAATGTTTTTTTGTATCAATTCATTATAAGCAATTCAACTATTTTCAAATATGGGTCACCCAATAAACCCTTCCTGATTTGTTTTTTTCTTCTTCAAATACACTGACAAAACACAACAAGCTTGAGTATTATTGTCAATATGCCAAGAAATAAAAAAATAAAAAAATAAAATTGAAGTATTTGATTTTAAGTATTCTGTTATTTAACTTTAACCGTATGTAGATCTAAGTATTTCATATTGTAGCCTACGTTTAAGAGTATCAACACTTTCGTTACTTCTATAATCTGGATTCAACATATTCCAAATCTTGCAGTGCTTGGGAAGAAAGTGCGTATCGTTGGAATGATAGAACCGGGGCATATCATAAAATCGAAACTTTTCAGGAGCAACAAAAAACTGTTTCATTTCATTATTTTTTGTCGCAAAACTTTGATTCTTCTCAGATAGGCATATATTGTCATTGCTAAACCCATGGTATTTTGAAATTTCAATAAATTCGATATTTTGTTCCCAATTAATGATACGCCTTTGGTTTTGCTGAAAACTTTATGAACACTTGTTCCGGCTTTTGTTTTTTGAGGACCGCGGGTTAGACAAGGGTGTAAATATGATGCGCCTTTAGCATATTCACCCGCTCTCTTTCTTCCATTGTAAAACAATCGTGTTACGTCTTTTGTATTTTGTATCATTTAGCCACATTATTTCTCACTATAATGCATCAATAGCTCATAAAATAAAAATATGATGACCTTGGACTACTCAGTATCTGCTACAGTGTTAGTGTAGTTCCTATACCGAAATGGAACACAGGTTTGAAGGGAATAGTACACACCAAACAAATTGTGTTACACACATTATCAACGTACATTACTCATGTTACGAATTCTCTCACTCTCTCTCTCAGTAATATAATGAAAGGTAAAGATAAGTGGTTGACCATCAGCAATAACCAGACTGAAACCTGACTGAAAAGTTTCCTATGCAGACCTGGAAGATACCCTGGCACGATGGTTTGCTTATGCAAGGACAAAAAATGTCCCTGAGCGATAAGCTGGTCATCGAGAAAGCAAAGCAGATCGGCCAAGAACTCGGCATTACGTACTTCCAGTACAGCAATGGTAACCTTTGCTATGTTGACCGCTTCTCTCTCTCTCTCTCCCTCTCTCTCTTCCGTATGTGTATTGTAGTCGATGCCACTTCAAATGTACCTGATTTACATAACTATAGTTCTGAGGCACTGTCTTGAATGATTATGCAATTGGACTGCAATTCTCTAATCCGGAAAATTCTGTAATCCAAACAAATTGCAGAGAACGGAGGTGTTGGGATTAGAGAGGGCTGACTGTATGTAATGATGTCTTGCAAGGCAGGTATTATGATGCAACAAAGTCATATCAAATAATAAGTCCACTGCCTCCGAAAACAATAGACGTATCATGTGTTACGCCTGTTTTCCATTATGAAAAATCTTTAAAATCATGAAATACCCAAATTTAAAATTTAAATATCAACTTTATTTTTTTAAGATATCGATTTCATATTTTGACATAATATTAACCTATGGGCATAGCAATTCACTGGTTCACTGGAGTGACAAAGGAGCATCATATGATACGCCACTGTTCCATTATGCCCACAATATGGCAATCATTTTTAGAGTCAGGGATGTTAATTGTCCAACTATCTGAGTTCCTAGTCCTCCTATTACTTTTGTTCAGTTCAACTATGGGGATATCTATTTGACCAATAATTTGAGGGTTTTCAAAAGAGAATTTTCAAATGCGGGTAGCATATAAATAGCCAAACATATGATTACTAAATGAAATGTTTATGATTTTGCTAAGTTATTGTTAGACACACTGACAGCACTATTCAAATTGATTGAATCTGTTGGTTTATCTGAAGAAGAGAAAATCAAATCATATATATTTAGAGGCCCCAACTGAATTCATCCATACTCTTCCTGTAAATAAATCATGTTTTTACGGCCCCAGCATACTTATTGTGTTGGTGCTCTTCAAGGATGTATAATGATCGCGGATGGAGACAAGCTCTAAGATAGTCTGACCACACTGTGACTTCATCATCAAGATGATAAAGTGTCTTTCCAAACACTTTGGGATTTTCTGTAGAGGATGACGATCTTTCGTTTTCATCTGAAAATTTATAACACTTGATTTGCTTGTTTTGATTATAAATATGAGAGCTTAAAAAATAGCAAGACATAAATCTCTCATAGAATATACCTATTTACAAGTCTACGGAGTCCGTCAGGCAAACTCACATTGCAGGAAATTTCAAGATAAACCCGAGAAAGAAACTATTGAAATTTAAAGGGAAAAATGTTGGTACATGTTCTGTGTTAGTTAAAAAATGTCATATTTCAAATAGCACTATTGTGAAAAATTAAATATAGGAAAATCTTATAATTGTCTATGACACAAGAAATGACATTTTTTAAAAATTAGTGAAACAAATGTTTCAATGAGCATCACAACAAAATTCTTTTATATCTACAAAGGTAAGAAAATACTAGAATTTTACCTGTTATTTCTGAGCTCATATCTGTTTCAATATTTTTAGACTGAATGGTCTCATCATCATCTTGTCTGTCCTTGTGCGGAAAAACAAAATAGGACAAAGAGCTGAGATGTATCTATTTTAATTATCTCAATATATAGAACAAAGGGAATTTAAACATTTCAAATGTAAAACAATGGAAAGGCTAGCTTTTATCTTTATGTTTAAGACACATTGTATGTGAGATTACTGCAATGTGTATATATATATATATATATACAGGATTACTATGAAAGAAAGTAATGTAAAGCTAATAAGTAAAGCACATTAGATTTGAATCTGAGAATTGTGAAACTCATAGCAAATGAAGGATAACACCAAAGTAAAAGTAAATAAACTAGATATAACTAAAAACACTTAAATGGTAAAATTCTTGAAAATTTGAATTCAACATTAAGAAAAGAGAAATTTCTTAAAACTTATGATAAATTTATCCTTCACCTTTTGATCAAGGTCTTCTAAATACTTGTTCCTTTTACCACTTTGGGCTTCATGGAGAGTCACATCACCAGTCCTGTATCAATCATAAGATGGTCAATCTTAATTAAGGTAAACAAGAAATCCATTTTCAACAACCAGAAATAAAGAAGAATTTAATAAAGCCAAAGAAGACATTTTTAGGAAACTTATGATAACAAAAATTATTTAATCACTGATAGAATTCACATAAGAAATCTCAATTATGTAATTAAGATTGAAAGCTGAACAAAACAAATAATAAGATCTAGAAAGCCTTGTGTAGAGATTATGAAATGAAAGTTAAAAACAGACTTATATATCCACACGTCCATTGTTAAAAGCAGGAATTTCGTCCATTGTTAAAAGCAGGAATTTTTTTTTTTAATTTCAATAATCTGACCATTTAATAATCAAATCAAATTACCATTTGATATCATCTTCTGTGGAAACATCATAGAGGATACCTTCTTTTTTCATGGATCCTAAGCTATGGCTCAAATCAAAGGCTACAAGGCGTGGAGTGTAGGTTACTTCACCCTTATAAAAACAACAATAAGAAAACATTAAAAAACTATTTGGCCATTTAAAATGACATGGAATATTGGTTCCTACAGTTATCAGTATACATCTATAGTAGTTTAACTGACATAACCCTTTTTCAAGGGTAGAACAGTGAACGACTTGGTTTTTCTGAATAATGGCTCAGTGTTTGATATACTAGTGAACCATGAACTAGCAGAAAATAAACGAAGTGGGTTCTGACCTTGCATAAGCATTTTGCACTTCAAATTTGAGCATCACCTCTCCTAGGCGCTTCACATGTTGAATCAGGGTGTCCCCTTGCCTAGGCACTTCTCATGGTTATTTCCATCCAGAGCTCACCTAGGATTCTGTAGTTCCGCGCTTACACAGATGTTGCACAATCCTGATTGCAAAATTTGAAAAGGGCTATCGATCGCATTTCATTTCCAAAATGGCGACAATGTGTATGCTCACTGCCGATTGCTGCATGTCGTGAGACTCGCTGGCACTTATTTACAGTTCGTACATGACATGGCGCATCGCCTGTGTTACCCAGGCTTTGCTTTTCGAGTCTGACATGGCACCTCGCCCAACTCGCCTGGTCATGCCAACAAGAACAGGCTCAGTCAAGATGGCAATCTTGCACGCCACAAGACTGCGTCACTTTGCATGTCAAATCTGTGTTTGGCCTTACCAAGGCACCTTGCATGTTGAATACGAGTGTCGCCTTGCCTAGACACTTTGCATGTTGAATCTAGGTGTTGGCTCAGCTAAACACTTCACATACCTATGGCCACAACGAAAAGATGACTTGAATGACCCCTATATGAAACCTGATAACAGATAAAACAAAATAATCCAAAATATGTTACCATTGCCACCATCCTCAACCAAAGAAATGGATAGACTTACCTTAAGGTTCTTGCCTTCTCTATACAATATGTCATGATTAACTTCTTTAGGGGATTCTAGAAGGGCTTGTGGATCATACACAAATGAAGATTCCTGTATTAAATTTCAAATAAAACATGAATATGATTTATTATTTATTTTAGCATTCTCAATCATCCCCCTTCCCTGATTTGAGCATATCATCATAATATTGATTATGATTACTTTCCATGGGTGTCAGATGATCTAATAATGACTTCGATTGCGAAAACTCAAACTCTTCGCGTAAACAAAGGTCAGCCCTATTTTACGACTTGGAACTGTAGTATATAATATATAGATCTAGAATCTATATCTTCATTTTTAACTCTTAGAGGCTGTGATTTTATATTTGAAAGAACTCCTGGATCTACTACGGTTTCGAGTCGGAAAATATGGCTGGCCGCTTTTTGTCGTTTCCCATGATATAAGTCTAAGAGTAATCGTAATCGATTCTCACTTAAAAACCTACGAAATTAGTAGACGATTGCAAAATCAACATCCCCCATCTCCACCATTAATTTTCCTTTTTTTAATGCAAAAAATCTATTGCTATCCCTACCCTAATATTAGCGACCGGATTATCCGGTTACAATTGACGCTACCAAACGAAAAAATGCCCTAACTTCTAGAAACTAGATCTATCTAGATTTAGATCTATATGACAACTACTGGATCTAATACTAATCAAGAATTTTGCATTGAATTGCCATAGATCTAGATAGATCCAGGCCTACCACTAAATACTGGGCCTAGAAATCTAGATCTAGATCCTTGTCCTAGTCTAGATCTAGAACTCTATATCTACCTGTAAATTCCACCAGTGGCTACCAATAAAGTTTGAATAGTGACCAACTTGAAGAGTGACAATTTCACGGGTAGACATATCGATGTTTTCTTTGATGGGATCCTAATTTACAAATAAAATGTCAAATGAAACTAGATTGAGTCTAGCATTAAATACTGTCGCAAATTATGTTACTGTCAAAATCGGTAGTCGTATGTTTATCATAGGGAGCAGCCATTTTGAATGTTGATAAAAAGGGACATGAATAGCAAATATTGTATGAATTGGAATAGTATCAGTTGTCTCCCATATATAGTTGGTCTTTCAATGTACAAGTAGGTTTGTATAAGTCATACTTTATGCATTTAAGGTTGGGGGTGGGGGTGGGGATTGGGGGGGGGGGTGGTTGTTGTTGTGTGAGAAGGAGTATGTGCTATGGATGGGCGAGAGTCTGTCTATGTGTGTGCTGAGTATATTGTAGTATATATGAAATCATTCTTCTCCCCCCCCCCTTTCTCTCTCCACCCCCCCCTCTCTCTCTCTATCTATCTATCTATCTCGCTCTCTCTCTCTCTCTCTCTCTCTCTCTCTCTCTCT
>JASKDV010200245.1:0-10945 GCA_032466395.1 Aegires albopunctatus
TGCAATTTAGATTATTTATGGCCATGATATGATGCTATCGTATTTATATGCCAATATAGTCTTAAACTTAACTTGTCGTTAACTAAACGTATTGCTGGAAAAACAGCAAATACTTGTACATTTGATGAGCGAAAATGCGGAGAGAAAAATTCAGACAATCCGATGAAGGTTCACATGCAGGTCTGGGTTAAGGAGAAATGTTTGTATCAATACAGTATACTTTGTTCATGAATCACACAAAAAATGACGTGCTTAATTGAATGTTTTGAATGGAAAGTATTAAGCCAATTAATCTCATCTTGCCCTTTGTTTTAAATGATTTGTTATTGTTTTCATTAAAAAAATTATTTATGTATCAGTTCTGTAAATTTTTGTCATGCCAATGTATTTTGATTTTTGTATATTCTATTTTTTTTTTTTAAATAAATGATTTGTTGGTTTAGTTAATTTAATTCACCATTATTCTTGAATTATATGTTTTGACTTATTTTGATATTTTTTTACATCACTCAATAGATCAGGTAAGAAGGGAAACTTTGAAATACTCAAAATATTCAAACTGTTTATATATCCTTTGAATTGAAAGCAGACAGATAAATTATGAGTGCTGATGTTTTATTTATTTTTCCCTAAAATAAACCTGCCTCTATTTATTTCATCCACTGGCTGTGATCTCATACTGGGAGTCAGTAGTGTAACAGTTACAAAGGGTTTTCCACCAGGAATGCAAAGTATTATTTCAGACAGGAAGGGGTTCTTGCACTTGTATATGCATTGACCAAGTTGCATGTACTTTTTTAATCCTTTCTTTTCGTGTATTATGTGTGACAACATATTTGAATATTGATGCTTGACATATATTTTCTCGATAACATATGTCATTTGCAATGTGTCCTTAACTCATTCAGTGCTGAGTCCAATCTCATTAAACAGCCTGCATATACTGAGTAATGTTCATATTATTATGGTGTGGAAAGAGGTTGACTGTATCCAGAAAAAATAATCATATAATTATATTATAAAAACTTCCCGGTATCAATGACAAGGGAAAGTAAGAACAAGCCTACCCAGAATGCTTCTTGGTAAATTTACCTTTTTGGACTGGACAAAAATTTATATGTTTAGTTAGAGCAAAGTCAACTCAAATGCGAGAATACTCGTCAGTAGTACATGGGTGGGGCTTATGGCCAGCGAGATAACTCATCAATAGCATTGAATGAGTTAAGGTTCACTTTCCTGCAAATGTTGCATAATATCATTTATTCTAAATCAAATCTTTAAAAATCAAGAAAACCTATATTACAAACATATGGAGAAAAACACTGTTGTAGAATTTGAAATCTATTCCTTCTGCAAGATTTGACCTTTCTCTATGTTTCAGCACGTACTGAGTGTATAGAGAGGCCCAATATGATCTACTCACCAAATTATAATACAGAATGTCAAAATACCTGTTATGAGAAAGACAAGTCTTTTAATTGTGAGGATGATGATGATGATACTGCATCTGGATGCATATGTAAACAAGGCTTTTACCTTGATTCCAGTCTGAAATGTGTTTCATCGGATGAGTGTGACACATCATGTACTGTATACACAAACAAGGGAGAAACTATTCAAATTATGGTTGGTTCTTATGAACGCTTTGAAATGCAAGCAGAAAAGGCCTTTCACAAACTTACCTCTTTTTTTTCTTTTTTTCTTTATTAATTCTTTCTTTCTTAATTTATTTATCTAATTTGTTTATTAATTATTAATTTATTTATTTTATCTATTTATTAATTTGTTTTTAGGGAGGTAATTTTTGTTTTGTTTTTGTTATTATTTTTATTTGTACTGCATTTTTAGTTTAAAAATTTTCTGCTTCTTTTTCATTTTGTGAGATATATCTTAATTCTCTTCCTTTTAGGATGGTGGGGAATATGTGGCTAAACCTTGTGAATTAATCTACGAGTGTCAACAAGGGAGAATCAACAAAAAAATGCTCAAAGGTTGTTCAGAGCACGCTGAGTGCATTGATTATGGGAAAAAATGCAAATGCAGGAAAGGCTTTGTTGGAGATGGGCATAATTGTACGTCAAATTTTCACTATCTCTAAACTTAATTGAGTTTGTTAGTCATTCATTCATGATTTCTCTCAAAGATGAAGTTTTTTAAGTACACACAAATTTACAAAATTCTTATTAGCTATGAGTAACAAATTTACCTATAAATTCAATCCAAACTATAATTGTGAAAATGAGCTGTATCGGCAAACTCCGTACCTTCTACACGACGTGCCTTCGCAGGATCCTTAGGATATTTTGGCCCCGTCGAATTACAAATGAAGATTTACTACGGCAGACGGGTCAAGATGACATGGCGACCATTATCAAGACAAGATGGAGATGGATAGAGCATGTGCTGTGGAAGGAACCTGATGCTATCTCAAGAATGGCAGTGCATTGCAACCTAGAGGGGAAAAGAAGAGAGGAAGGCCCAAGATGACCTGGAGAAGGGCGGTGGAATGTGAAATTAAGGCATTGTGGGTTCTTTAACCAGAATGGCATAGGACCGAGAGGAATGGAGAGCCTTTGTTGCTGCCTTAAGCACCACAGGGTGTAAAAGGAATTAGTTTAGAGCTGTATCTATATTTCTAAAGGTACATTCTTCACTCAGTACCTATTTTCGGCCGAAGGACTCATGCCCAGAAGGCTACTAGATCAGGATAAGTAAGTTACTAAATAAGTCTACAATCATTTCTTCCTCCAGGTGCAAGTTACAAATCCTGCAGAGCGGGATATGCTTCTTATGGTGACAAGTGCTACAGATATCACCCAGATCCAAAAGAATGGCACTCTGCTGCCATTCACTGTGGAAGTGATGGATCACAACTTGCAGGGTTAGTTACTGAGAGCAGATTCTGTTTTTGTAAAAGATTGCCTATTTTTCTTGATTTTCTTCAAGGGAACATTCATATTGAGGTGTTAGCAATTATGTCTTTGTACATTTATTTTTCTGTCTCACATGTTGTGGACACTAAGACATCTCGGTAAAATTTGTCTGCCTTTCGTCGCATATCCAGTCCATCATGAAATGCATGCATTTCACTTAGACTATTGTCTTACTTTTGTCAAGTCTGCTAAATATCAGTAGTATGCCAATGACAGATTTAGCATGAAACTTTTTTTTTTTTTTATCAAACATTTTTACACTCCTCCTATTTAAACTTGTTATTTTCTTCTGCTTTTCATTCCATCAATGTTCCCTGTTCCCTGTTATACCTTTGGGTGTTTTGTCTGTAGCGCTGAATATTATACACTTAGATGTCATGAAGAGAACGGTACCAATATCTTTTTTAAAATGTGTGTAAAGTCTTTTTTTTAATTTTTTTTATTGTATTCTATTTTTTCTGATACAGATATGATGATGAAGCTGATTTGGAATTGGTGAATTTCATGAAAAATTTGCCTAAAATTCATGCTGATAAATTTGGTATGCTACATAAGCTTGTTTAGTTTAATCAATATATCACAAATGACAACGCAAAACAGAATTTTGAAAATAATAATTTTCTATCGAATGATAAATTTCCATTCGAAATTTTCCAAGATTTGCATTTTTTCTAAATAAAAACAATGAAATTATAAAGAATAGCATTGATGCACTATTATTATGAGATTTAAATAAAATGTTAAATGATTCTGGTGCTATACCATTTAGTTTGACCATTGAGATTGTATTTATTTATTTTTTGCTTTTAGCTGAGCGTAGGAACATTTACTGTACACCCAGTTCAAATTGTCAAGTGCCCCCAGGCTACAGAGGAACCCATATAAGATTGAACAATGATGCAGACCTTGACAAATACAAAGGAAATTACTCACTTGCTAGTGATGGCAAATCAATCCAAGTCCAAGGAAGCTGCAAAGCAACTTTTGTGGTCACATTGATTAAAGGTTGGTTTCTTCAAAACAAAGTCATTCTAATATCATTTTGTCAAGTGTTTTATCTAGATATGCTGGCGAGCATGTGTAACCCATTTTCTTTGTCTTGAATTTCTGTTTAAATTTGTATCTTCAGTTAATAAACAGCAAATAGTTATTCATAAAATATTATTACATTAGCATGGAAAGTAAAATTTGATAATTAATCATGTTTTTGATATAATTCCATTTTCATTTACGTTTAATTTGCATCAAAGGTTTAGTGATTAGGCTGCCAAGCCAGAGATATAAATGTCTTGATTCAAGCCTTGATAGAATAGAAACCATTTAGTGCTCATTTCATGCAAAATGCTCTAATAAATTTGATCTTACCAATCTTTTTGAATTTGGTATTAGCAAATAATGGTGGTATAATATGCAACAATTTTGTCCACAGCTTTATTCAGTGATCAGTTTTAACAATTGGATCTAAAGAAATTCTATGTTACTTATAATTCTACATTTCAGTGCCATTTCAGGTAAACCTGAATCCTTTCAATTTTATTGTTCTAAGCTTCATTCTTGTTTTTATTCATTGTTTCTTCCTCTACCTCTGCTGTCATGGGTACGGCCTCCATAACTGCTGTACCTGTTCCTGTCTCATCTTCTGCTAAAAATGTCTCAAGTTCTTCTTCAGTGTTGCAGCAATGCAACCAAAGCAGTAATTTCACTCTAGTGATCAGTTTTCTATTCTGTACTTATTAGGCAAAATGCCTTTGCCTTATCAGAAAGTCTGGCTTAATGTGAACATTAGGCAAGTATTTTGCCTAATTTAAACATTGGACAATTTGTCTGTGTAATGTGCACATTAGGCAATTGTTCACATTAAGCTTAAGATATACAATGTTGAGTGTGGATTTATCCAACACAGGACATATTACACTTAACTGACTAGACAGACATGTAAAACGAAGAGAATTACATGAACAGACAGAGAATAGATAGCATTTACAGGGAACACTAACTAAACCTACCTACCTAGCCTAAACTAACTACACTTAATCTAAAACATTTAACTAACTAAAAATAATATAGAAAGCAATAAATGACCAAAAGAACAATCAAGAAATTATTTACATTACAACTAGATTTATTGATAAATAGAATAAAATGATAAATTAATGTTCAAAAATTACGCAATGAAACATGGTAATTACTCAAGGAATCTCACCATGAGATGAATTAAAAAATGTATAGGACTCTCAGTCCAGCTTAGACAGGTAATTAAAATTAGGCTACAAATTCACGTTCTAGATCAGCTCACAGTATAAGATTCAATGCAATAGAAGAATTAATAATCTTAAAACTGAAGATTATTGGAATTCGGTAAGTTACAATTCATAAAATGTTCCCTTGGAACTTAAGTGAATGAAAGTCAAGTACATTAGACTATAAGAAATTGGAATAAGCACACTGCTTGGTTAAATAAACAATATTATGATACTTTACTCTCCCTGGTATAGGCAGCATCACTAAACAGTTTACTGGCCCTAGCTGAGACCATTTAGGAAGACAGTGTGCGCGTCCCTCTTATTCACAATGAATTGATACTCTCGTCTAGGTAACCCATAAGCTAGACGGCAAAATATAGGTCACTCGGTGGCATGACACTCTAGCTGTATGATGATCTCTCTTCTTCATTGATAGTAACTTCTAGGCCAATACCTAGCCAGATTTTCCTATGCAGATTCTTCTGATACAGATTCTCCACAACAAAGCGACAATCCATGAAATCTACGACTATATGAAAAGAACAAACTTACAAGCAAATCATGGCATTACAGAATCTCAATCTGTTATCAATACACAATCAAAGGAATAACATGAACTAAGGAATAAATGAAACCACTGACAATATTAATCTATCCAACTTGCCCAAAGAGTAGGATTATGAATCACTTCACAATGAAATATGAACAAAATTATCAAGCCAAAATCCAATAGACTTCAATACCAAAAAGTAACCAGATGCTATGACAGCTTAATGAGAGACTGGCGGGTGTGAAACAATGACTCGCTGCTCGATAAAACAAGAACCAATCAAAATTAAGAAAAATTAAGAATCAGAGTCATCAGACTATTACCCAAAATTCCTTCTATACATTACTCACAATAAAATTGAGAAATAGACTAGAAGCAAATTACTGCGAACAGGCAGAAATGTTACCAAGGTGCTTCTTGACATACAAATAATAATGATTACTTTTTTTTTTAACTGCATAGAACGCTATCTTCAAAAAGACAAGACCTATTTTGGTAAGTTTACCATACAATTCTTTTAAATTACCTTAAGTAATTGAATAAATCATTCAATGTTCATTAGCACAAGGTCCTTGAATTGCAAAATGTTAGATTTGGCTTCAAAGTCAAGATGATCCTACAAAATTAAAATGATATTCTTTAATATTATGCATGCAATCATGATACGCTCTTAGGAAGGTTGTTCATGTAAAGGATTCATTTCCAATCATATTCTGTGTTCATGGCTTTCATTGTTTGAGGGAAAAAAATGAATGGTCAAGATGTTCTAGCTCGGCATGTTTTGGTTGGCAAGTAGGCTGTCTAACCACTCTGCTTCTGCTCCCCCACATGTCATGTACATTGCAAGAAATTCCCGTAAGGAGAATCAAGTAGGCTTAGGCGGATTAACTTATATTACTATCAAGACAGGAATATTTCAAGTTTGTTTCTCATTCCGAGCTGCTAACTCTCCATGGATTGTGAGTTGTAAGACAATTTAAAAAAACATGAAAACTTCATATCGATGGCACATAGTCTTGAAAATCAGAAATCATTTTTGTAAGTGCGCTAAAAAGTTGTTTTTTTTTAAGTTTGCAAGCACGTTTGTGATTTATCAGCAGACCTTTCTTTTTAACCTTGAGTGAAAAAATATTTTCCCCAGATGTTTGGATTCGTGGAAATTCCCATGTGATCTCACAAACAAGGCGAATCGATGAAGCTCCCTTCCAAATTGACCCACCAAGAATGGTTGACACTAATTCATATAAAAATCCATTTGGTTGTTTCCGTGCTATGCTTAGTGAGAATGATGCTCTCATTATAACACCTATTCAAAACTGTGAAATAAGGAAGCCTTACATCTGTGAATATGGTAATCATTTGTTTTTAAGCTGTGTTGATAACAATTATTTAAAGTATCTACATCTTTATCAAGTAGCATTTAATTTATTTAACTCTTTTGGCCATATTACTTCCTTGTTCAAGTTATTGCTTTTGATTAAAAATGAATGAGGGAAAATTGTCTTGTCCTAAACCCTTATCTTGCATGTATATTGATATTATTCTTTCCATGCGTTCCTATATAGGAAATAGGTTGTATTATTGGTTTTAGGAATCCTTCTGTGTAAAACAAGATATTTATTCTAGAGTATGATAATGTGTTTTTATTTTCTCAGATAACATTGGTCGCCTACCCTATGGTAAGTTTATTAGTTTTACTTTGTTTTAGCTCTTCTTGATTTTCATTTATGCGTTTGGAAAAATAAATAAAGTCAATTTGAAAGTTTTCATTTTAAAAATCATTTTAACTTCTTTAAAATGTTCTTTTGATGTTATTGGATCTCAATTCTGTTACTGGTTAACAACTTTTGTTAAACTAGACTGAAACTACTGTTAAACATGTTTAAAAAATGTAATCCATGTAAAAACTACAATTGATAATCACAGTTTAAGGCTATTTAAAGAATGAGCTAGAATTAGAACTTCTCTATTCCTCCCCTACCCATTCTCCTGGTCTAAGTGTAAATTCCTCTTAACTTAATGTGATTGGCCAAATGAATGACCAATCACGCTCACATTACAGAACATTACAATGATAATGATTAGAAACCGGTCTTTTTCCTACTTATCGGTTATCAGAAAGTCAGCTTTTAATAGCTCACCAGTCTCAAAGTTTCTTTTGACATTTGAGTGGTATGGAAGAGAGTCCATCTGCCATTAATTAACATGTATAAAATATTTTTTTAAAAGGCAGCCGTTATTTCCTTTTGCTTATTCTTGCTGGTTACTAAAAATAGATTTTACGTCACTGTTGTCGATGAGACCGGGAGTCTGCTTCTATTCTGTATCCTACCAAACCGCAAGATAAGTGAATTATAATGATTCAGTGTGTGTATTTTAGTTGTTTTATAATTATAACTCGACTGATCACCCAAGCAGTGATAAGGAAAAAATGAGTACACAATAATACTTTTGCTTATTGTTGCAGGCTGCTAAAAATAGAATGACAATAATAGTTACACCATTGTAGTCACAAATATTGTAATATCGATACCAACGGAAGTTCAAGAAATTCAGTCTCGACTAGACTATACAATTTATCATAATAATTAAAATATATATATTAACCCTTCAGCCAACTTCTGCCAGATAAAAATAGTGATACCGGGAATAATGATATTATTGATAATAAGTCAAAGTGTGTGTATTATGTAATCATGTCAAGGTAAGAATAACTTCGCTCGTTGATTTATAGACCCAAACAAATTAGCATTGATTCCTACTGAAGGCGAAAAGTACGACAAGATAAAAAAAAAAAGAAATAACACAGAAAACATTCATTATGAGTAACAATCATAGAAAAAACTTACTGACATTGACAATCAATTTCTGTGCGAAAAAAGAAAGATAAATTATGTAGTAGATTTACACTTAATCCAATTTATGTGGGTTTGAAAATGTGATGTGATAGTAGTTGGTAGATTGAATATTTTCTATGACAATTTGTCGGGATTAAATCAACTAGGCCTTCATTGATCCATGATCCAGAAGATAGATCTAAAATCTAGATCTTGATAATAATATGTACATTCCATTAAAAAATGGACTGAGTTTTGTTTGTTTGTTTGTTCTTGCTCTTGTTTACATTTTTGGTCTTTTTTTTTTTCTTAGCTCTACCAATAATATGATTCATTGCCTTCTGCCATTCCTTCAATTTGATCTCCCATTCAATCTGGCCCTTGGCTTTCACAACATTTTTACTATGAGTTGTATGATCCACATAGTAGAATTGGAAGAAGCAATAGAAAAGAACAATCAAAGTTTAAAGGTACAATCCTAGAGATGACTGCTGAAGCAGGTTTCTTCTTCCCTATGTCACTGTTTTTGCCCTGTCTTGAAAAGCGCTCACATAAATGATATATATAATGATAATCTTGAGTGCTTGAATTGTAGATCTATCTTTATCTTATAAATAATATTGACAACGGTAGCTAAAGTCCTGTTGCATGAACGGATTTCCATTTAATTTTGATAAAAAACATAGATTCTAGATATAGATTTAAATATTGTAAATAAGGAAGGGAGAAGAGAGTAGTATGATGAATAGGCTGAGAGAATGTTAAAATATAAAATAATTTTTCCTTCTTTGCTATTCGATCTGATAGAGAACGACTAGATCTATTCAAACTTACAACTTTCATATATAATTAAATCTAGATCTAACCGTCTATAAAAATTAAACAAAAAACAAAAACAAAAACACACTACCGAAGAAAAATTTGCCATATGATTCGAAATGCCATCGAGCCACAGCAACTAGAATAGCAATGCCAAAATAAATAATCAGCATGGGGAAAAAAATCGACCCATTCGGGAGACTAACCAGCAACTTCCATTTAAAAGGCCAACGTCTTATGCACACAGCCACAATGTCATGATCTAATAGGAGTTAATAATAATTGTATAGCATGTTGAAGCATCAGGCAAGAATAAGCAAAAGGATTATTTGTGCCGTACGGCAAAAATAAGCATTTCGTTTTAAAAATTAAACAAACACATCTCAGAGATCAAAACATTGCAAAAGAAACGGGGTCATGACATAAATTTTAGGCAAAAGAGATTACATTAAAAATCTTCACTTCTCCTAAGAACCCACTGTTCTTGTCTCCACAAGACCGGGTTCTAAGGCGAATACCACTGTATTGTGCTTGAGCAGGTGTGCTAATCAAAGTTTAGATCTAGGTGTGTAGTCCATGTAGGCCTATTGGTATTAGACCTAGCCTATCACTGGAACACTGTCTAGGCCTCTGTTCTTCACCATCATTGCTTGATGGCATATTTTTTGGATTTACTAGATAATGTTTCTCTTGAATGACTAAATTTGTGCACACTAGGCCTCAAGGATTGCCACGAATTTTTGAAATTTTTTGGTTATAAGTTGTGTTTTTGTTATACTATGCTGACCTATAAATTGTTCCATTATTCTATTTTATGATAGATCATATTATATGCCTAAGGAAAGATCATTTATGTAAAATAGCGTATAACATGCATTATCTGTAGGTATCCAAGAAAATGGGATTGAATGCGACTGGAAATGTGGATGGTGGTAGTACAATGACTTTTTAATTTACCTAGCTGACAGCAACACAGAACACATAGGACAAGACTGGCACTTATGAAATTTTCCAACCCGACAATGCTGTGTTTATGGCTAGATACTCATCCACACCTGAGTTTAGTGAGTAAGGTAGATGGAACAAATTGCCTTACCTAAGGACACACCACTAATGACCCGTGGTTATCAAAAAAAGTTTGCACAATCCCATCAAATAACCCAGCCTACGGTTGATAGTGAGTGGAGCTGCTGGAGTTTCCTGTGTTTGAACTGTTTTGATCCCTGGATCACAAAGCTATCCATTTCACGTTAGCAATTAAATCAACTACAACAACTTGTAGAATAAAAACATGATGTGTTGACAGATTAGTGCTTGATTGGTTGGTTAATTGGTTGCATTGTTGATTGATTGATTTGTTGATTGGTTGCCTATTCCCCATTTCAAGCATTTGCTATGTGTTAGCAATATGGGAAAGCTTTTATTTCCTGACACAGCATAGAAGGCTACAATTAGAACATTGAAGTTGATTTGCTTGAAAACTTTCATAATTGTATATTGATCATTTTCTTTTTCAGATCCTCTTGATTTCAAGGTCCTTAAGGTAAAAGTTAACTATGAGGA
>JASKDV010200256.1:0-20230 GCA_032466395.1 Aegires albopunctatus
AGATATATAGAGAGAGAGTGAGAGTGAGAGAGAGAGAGAGAGAGAGAGAGAGTGAGAGTGAGAGAGAGAGAGAGAGAAAGAGAGAGTGAGAGTGAGAGAGAGAGAGAGAGAGAGAAAGAGAGAAAGAGAGAGAGACAAACAGACAGACAGACAGACGGACAGAGAGACAGAGAAAGAGAGAGAGAGAGAGTATCCTACTGTGATTATTTATGAATAAATAAATTGGTAAATACCCGACCATGTTTGAAAAAGATTATTTTCAATAGACATGACAGGATCTCAATTAATATTTTGGTACATTTATTTTAATAACCATAAATAAGCAGTAGTTAAACTTTTTAAAATGTAGCAGAGGAACATAAAACAGATACTTACTTCTTCACAAAAATCTCTCCATAAGGCTGTCCATCAACTGATCTGATGCCGAAGTATTCACTGTCAGTCTCATAAATCAACTCAGCATTCTTACCTGAGTCATTATCCTCAGCAAGCACTGTCAATTTTTAAAAAAGCATAATAAGCAAGATGTGTTCTTGGGTACAATTTATCCTGTTTATCTCACTCTTCTCACCTAATCAACTACTGGTATTGGTAAATAAATGCAATCGGATATTTTTCCATGTTTGAACTGTGTTGTGGCATGGGCAAGATTCTAGTTTGTTGCCATGTGCAACAAATTGGAATCTTGTCCGTATGATATGACATGACATCCCATTTGCTATTCAATTCCAATGGGAAAAAAATAGGTTAGGCTTCAGCTTTGAAGAAAATATACATATTTCACTACCTGGCAAAGTCAGAAACATAGATCTTTCAATGATACTGTAATATTTTTCTATATAGCATCCTATATCCACATTTGATCACTCAAAATCCTAGGAATGTAACTATACATGATCCTTGAAGATGAGCCTAATAACCTTTTACAGCAGAATAATTGTTTTTCAACAATTTCATTACGTAAGATATCAATTAAATTCTTTAATAAGGCTTATATCCCCGAAAGGAGCTTATCCCGCACATGTCCATGATGACAAATTCAATTATTCAGTTTGAACCCCTCTCTTGTGGTAAATAATGGTATCTTTCTCTTTATCTTGTTACTTGTAATGGTTAGGAAAGTTCGGCATTGACCGCCTCAAAAGATTTTTGTAGGGAAGTTGTTGCCTTTGATCTAGCAAACTAGGAAATTCTCTTATAAGGAGTCCATTGTTTCGAGCATAGGAGATTTACCCTCAAGAGAGCAATGAGCTAAAAGTGTGGTCTGCTGCTGGACATCAAAATGTCCCCCACCCTTCCTCCTCCTCCTCATGGAGGAATAACACAGGCTTGATAGCCATCTGGTTTTTACTCTGTGTGTGCGTGTGCTGCCGTTTACATCCAAAATGAAGTGTATCTATTAAGTATGAAGAGAAATATACTGCGTTTTGGATGGAACGTGTATGAAGGAAGGGTATGGCTGCTCTTGATGAAAATACAGATATGAAGAGATATAAATCAAGCATTCTACAATGCAACACACTATAATTTGTCATGTATCTTATAGGAGTTATCACTTTACACAGCACACCAACACATAATGATTTTATTTGCATCATTGTATTTTCAATTTACAATGATACTATGACACAACGATGATATTGCCTATGCTAGGCTTAAACAGCCTATACAGAGCACTGAAACATTACTTTGTAACTTAAATCTAATCATATTCAGGTGTTGGCTACTTATCATCACCATTGCCTTTTTCATTCAAAATAGGTACAACAAGACAACAATGTATAGTCTGAGATTTGGCAAGTTGAAGGCATGTATGAGAAATGAGGGAGGGGCCAGATATTTTTGCTTCTCGACACAGCTTATCAAAATGGTATCTTCTTGAAAGATGTTAAGGGGTGGAGGATGTAACTGAGTGGTTTGACAAAGAGTCAGGTTTATGTATGATAACTTAAGGGGGTAGATATTCAGATTAATGGCTATTACTATTGGCCACTAATATCGGCTGTTATTATTTGTCCCTTCATATTAAAAAAATCATATAATAATAAGGCAGTTTAATTAATTGTGTAAGCCTTGGCATTCTGTATTGTGGGACCAGACAAGTGGATCATATTAGCCAATTATCTATCACCTGGTCTACTTGATAATCTACGTGATAATCTACATGTTTTGATATGACTTATAAGTTATAATGCTACTTTTAATCGCATTTGCCTTTTATTTAATTTGGTGATTATTTTACATCACTTTGAAAAGGAATGCATTTTCGAATACCCTAAACCCACAACAAAATCAGCTAGCTCAATGCACAGGGCCAGACAGTCAAATTGCTGATTCAAAATGGCTGTCTTGCTGGTGGCATAAGAGAACAAAAATCATTCGCCATTAGTCAAGACATGACTTAATTAGAAAAATCTTGTCTTGTACAACTTTGGGTTGCCTCCCACCTTCAGTGAAAGCTTCATATCTGAGGCTTCTCTGGTCTAGCCTGTAGGCATAACACAGACAGATTCACAATTTCTCTTAGCGATATGAGGAAAAAAAACATAGGCGTCATTGAAGGAAAGAGAATGCTAAGACAGGGCAACTTGATAAAAATCATTTTGGGAATTTTATTCTCTAGTGTTAAAGGGTAAAACGGAGAAAGAAGAAAAAAAAAAGAAAGAAAGAAAATTAAAATCAAGGAAAAAGTACCATTCAAAATGCCTTCCATTGGCTTTGTATTTTCTTTCACAGTTGCAAGATACTGAGTTAATTGGAATCTTGGGGGGTTGTCGTTCTCATCCTTAACAGTAATGGTGAGCTGAGAAAAACCAAAAGCATGATGGCTTAGGTGTTTATAAATCTTCAAAATAGTCAGTAAGTAAATATATAAACCTTAATATATAGCATCTTCAGTTGTAATGGTAAATAATGCACAAATATGCTAAAACAACTTGAATATGTAGTTGTAATCAATGCGACAGCAAATATGCATAAAATCAAAATGAAGACAACTGTTTACTATACTTAAAAAGCAAATATATCTAACACAAGTTTAAACTTTAAGATAAGATAAGATAAAACTTTATAATCCAAGAGGAAATACTGGTTCACAATTGATTTGATGGCATATTGATAACAGCAGCACATAATATGATAAAGCATAAAATGTGATAAAAACATATTCCTTCTATCAGACACACACCTTACACATATACACATTTTAAATCTAATGTCAGTTTTAATTAATAGGTTAACTGATATGAAACTACTGCTACCCTTGCAAAATATACTAAAGAGTATGGCAAATGAGGTGACTGCAATGGAAACCATTCATTCTAAAAAGAAATAACTTACCAATACATTGCTTACTAAAGTGGACCCATCATCTGAAGTTTCAGTAGCTCTCACTCTGAGTTGGTATCTTGGTGGTCTGTTTGTAACATCGTAGTCTAAACTCTGAGAACAGATCAAGGGCATAAAAAAAGCAAAGTCAAAAGTATTTTTCTTTAATAAGTTTTATTTATTGTGGTAGAGCTTAAATACATTGAGATCAAAGTAATCATGTCATTAAAGCCAATTGAGTAAAGAGGCAAATTTGAAAAAACAACCATGAAATGGAATTATAACCATCTAATGCTTTATTGATACAGCCAAAAGCCTAAGCATTAAAGTAGACATGGATGAGGACACACAATGATCTTTGTGAATCAATTATCTTTATCCATTACGACCTGCTGAACTGATTGTGAGGTGACTTTCATTAAAAGTATGATACGGGAAAATCAGAGGGTAAAACAAGATTCAAACAAATTGAGAATCCTGAGTGTACCGATAATCTTTCAGGTGTCTAGCATTTACTGCAAGTTTTTTAAGTTTTGCCTTTTCTTTAAATAAACCATTTACAAATTCAAGGCCATTTCAGTATCACACACTATACATTTTCCACAGGCACTCAAAACTGTTAAGGAATCACATCTCCTAAACTCAAACTGCATTGTGATTCTCATTAAAATCCATCCTTAATAATATCAATTGTTATTAGCAAATAATATAAATTGCATCTGCTCTGCAAAAAAGTGAACACTGAAGAATACAATTTCACTCAATTAAAATCTCCCATCAAGGTTTTTTATGAGAAATTCCATATTCTTATTATTTCTGATGAGCCTTTTTCAGTGACTCACTACTTTTTAAGTCTGTACACACCCTTGCTTCGCAACAGTATTTAATTAACATTTTTCCAAATTTCACTTCCCTTCTGACTTAATAGAATTGACCTTTCTGCATAGAAAATATTAACATTTGTGATAAATGATAAGATCATAGATTCAGTAGAAGAGCTTAATGATTAAAGATAAAAGATAAAATATAAAAGATTAAGCCAAAACCTGGATTTCAGTTCCACTTGTAAAACAGTAATATTTAGTATAATATATAACAAAGAAAAAGAAAATTCAAATTCACGTAAAAGGATGTTACTATAAACTAAATTTTATATATGAAAAGTATGTGATGAAATTATTCACTAATGAAATAGGCTTTTGGTAATCAATCTAATAATGAATTTAAATTATATTAAAAAAAATAATAATAATTATTGTAAATGATTCACAAAACAAATTCAAGGTAACTTCGTATATTTCTTGGGCAGATAGAACTGCACATAACTTATAAAAATGTGTCTGATCCAGTCCCGGACAATGCTTAAGTCTTAAGTGTAAGTTCCTGATTTCTGGCTGGTCATTCAGTGACTTCGCATTAGCATAAGGCGTGACAAGCAACAGGGGATTCTTGAGTAGTCATTTTTCCCTTGACTGATTGTAAGAAGTTAAATATTTCCAAAACACTTATGTGCATCCATTAAAAGAATGGTTTTAAGTCCATGAAAAAGTCTGGTACAAGTAATATCTTGCCAGCCTCATGTACAATGATAAAATGAGCATTGAGACTGGGATTGACAGTCTGATATCATCTAGTGATATGAATTCATTAATCGTGCTCACTGATGAGTGTAGTTAAAGTTACTAATGAAAATGTATGTGAAATTGAATGGGATTTTTTTATGATGAGAGGGATTCATAAAAATAAATATAGCTTCCATTATTTCTAAACCAAGTTTTTAATTATATGTCTTCTCTAAAAAAATGTAAGCACTAACCTCGGTATTATAAATCTTGCCATTTTCACGAATACGAAACTGTGTTGATTGTTTCCCATCATCTGTGAGGAGTTCAAGGTTAATCGGCAGATTCTTTTGAAATTGGTGCACTTTGATAATCAATTCATCAGCAATGCCAGAGCCAGCAAATACTCTGCATTGAAAATAAAAACAGAAATTAAAAAACATTTTGGCAGTCATTCAATTTTAGAGTGACAGATGTATCAAGATAAGTACAACAAGGAAAGAGTTTTAAATCATGAGAAGAGCAATGATTCTGAGTTATAAGAGGAAATCACATAAAAAGATATTTTACAAGAAAGAGATTCTAGAATGACCAAGAGATTGGAGTGAAAAATCTATAGCAAACTGATTGCATAATAAACAAAATAATCATCAAGGTGAACATCTAACACATATATATAATAAATTTGTTTCAATTTATTGTATGCTCCCAAACTCCTATATATCCTATATGGATGACGTTGTTTTCTAACCATGTAACTGGTTTTTCCAGTTACACGAATAGAGAAAAACACTGTCGATATATAACTTGAATATTTTCTAAACAAAATAAATCTTTTTTTTAATATCATTTTCAGGCTGTAAGCAGCATTTTGCCAACCTTGCCGAACTATCTAAGCTTGTTACATCAATGTTTAGAGATTTGAAATAATGCAGAATTATGACGACCTACTTCTTTGTAAAATCTGTAGATCATATTATCCGAAGTGGATGGATAGGTCAAGGTCTTTTTCAAATGGTTTCTGTCTAAGCCTCTACAACCTAACAAATTTTTATGATTAATTTTCTCCCAAATACAATGTTTGAACTGCAGCAAGGCATTGGTAATTATGCTAAGGTTATGAAATTATTGCCTTAGCTCATTGTGATAAAAATATTGCATAAAATCAAAGAGTGAGAGGTGGGGATAAAGGACATTCATTAAGTATGTTTTACCAAAACACATCATAAATAAGAGTAAAGAAAATGCAATGGCCATGTTTTCATTAAGTTCTCAACTCTCACGAATGAATTACATTGCTCTCTCCCCAATTGTAAGACGAATCTAAGCCATCTTGCTAAAAAATTATCATGTAAAATGACTGCGTTATAAATATTATGATACAAGTTAAATATCACAGCCCAGCAAGAGCCATTCACAACCTGCAAATTGCTTCTCTTTCAAAGGATTTGCTCAGAGCAAAATAATCAGAAAACAAACAAACAAGCCAACACAAAGAAGAAGAATTGATAGTCAATTCATGATCTATTACGTTATTTCCTATACAGTTGTAAGCAAGATGGAAAACAATAACAGAAAGAATCAAGCTTTCTTTTTATGGCTAAGTTTGCCGTGGGAAAATAACAATTATAACTTTATGGTGTACATGAAATAGGATATTACCACTTAATAATATCACTCACACACAAAACAAAATGGCAAAGTAAAAAACTTAAACTTTCAAAAGGAGCAAAATAGTAGGTCTACAGATGTGAGTCAAATTACACTTACAAAACAGGAACTAGTTACAATCAACTGACACTCTCAAATAAGCATCTTTTAAAAAAACCCACTCAAACCCCAAATTCCCCATCTCCCACAACATACTTCCCTGATTCAAACTAAATTCAGAGTGTCACTTAATGTCAAAACCGATGAAGTTTCAACTTGGGCAATCTTCTCTACACAATTATAAAGCTGTTAAATTGGTTCAGGATGAATCACTGCATAAAAATGCTGAGAAACTTACTACTATTGAGATGGTTGAATAATTTATCTCTGTGTGAACAGGAAATACAGCAAGTATAATCTACTTGAATATTGAAAGAAATCATAACCAGCAAAGGAACAATGCTTGAAGACACATCTACTTATCAAAAACTGTTAGTCACATTATATTCATTTGATGTACTGATTAGAAACAATAAATTAAATTGATGGGGTTCATGTACAATACGTTTGATACAATGACAATTCAAGAAAGAGAGCGATGTGGGCAAATCAAAATGATGATGTCGCTTGTATAAAGCAGGAAATGCTCTGAACATGCAAATTGAAAATAATACTTACATTATCCTATAGTGGGCAATGTAAAATTTAAAGAAAGAATGCACAAACACACATTTAATTCAAAACAATACTGTTATGAAGAGAGGCAAAGGAGTAGAAGAGGAAAAAGGCAAAGACAAATAAATAAATTAATAAACAGAAGAAAAAGAAGGAGGGGAAAGCTTAGAAAATAACTTGATTGCTAAATTAAACCATTCTTTCCACAATAATTAGCAGTGCGTTAAAATGAAAGTAAAAGTTCAAAGAAGCAGCAAATGATGAGGATGACATCAAGGGATGATAATGAATAAGTGTGCAAAATATATAAGTATTCCCACCCTTCTAAACAAACAAAAAAATATAATTCAGATCTTCTTTCGTTGTCATGACCTTAATCCTGTTTCCCTTTGAAACATTTTTTTTCTCCATTCTTTATGACTCAATGATAAATGATAAAAAAAAAAATTCTCAAAATGAACACCGCTTTCCACTGTATTGTATGAATATCATTATAAAAACTATTATTCTACAAAAATTGACATAAATTAAACAGTGACATGAAGACTGGTACCTTCCACTCAAGATTAAATGTAATCTTTTAAGTATCATATGATTGAGAAATTGTCAAAACAATAAACACACATATAACAAAAATAATAATATCAATAATGTTAAGAACAACATCATGCAAACTTCCTCATGCATGGCATACTTTCTCACACATAGATGCACAAATACTATTCATTATATTAACAGGGATGGAACCAAGCTGCGAAAAATAAACCTGAACATTTTTTTTTGTGCCTGTTATACCAATGGACAGCATGTCCAATACCTTCAATTACAACACTTAAATACATCTGATCTACATGAAAAAAATGGAAGATGTTCCATCCCTGTATCAAAATAGCCTCTTTATATCAGTGCTGATAATGAAAAAAAGTAAAAAAAGAGGAACATATTCTGAGCATGTCCCAATCCCGAGATTTTAACATACATTTAGGACTATCTTAAATAAAATTTGCCTTTGAAGGTATGAAAAACAACATACAATAGAAACAGTCACATTAACACCATTTTTAGTTTTAAGAGTCACTTCAACGTCCAACCATGAAATTCTGAATTCCTATTTTACTTTTTCGTCCACTTCCTTGATTCTAAGGACATCGGCCTTAGATTTAGATAATTCTTTCATTATGAAAAGATATCGAGAGAGCTGTCACAAACAAAACACGTTAGGCTGAGCAAAAATCTAAATTAGATCTAGACAGATCTAGATCTAGTTCAGGAAGGGAATCAAAAACGTTCACGAAGAATAGGTCTTGATCTACACATGAGAGAATAGCAATGTCAAGGAGTGATATGAGCAGTAATTAAAATATTGTAGTGGTTTTTGTTGGAGAGTACCAAATTTATGTGCTCATTTGTGGTGGACCTTATTATAGCAGTTCGTGGTATGTACTTCGATGACGTGTGTGTTACGTCACTGCATTGCTAAGCGGTAGAGGGCAGTCGAAGGATCACTCTCTTGCATGGTAAACCTTAGAGGCGATCGGACATGTCGTCTGATCCTCTTCTGTGAGATGATTTTATGGAACAAGTCTGAAATATTGTTATCCTGTTGTTTTTCCCCTACTAGGGTAAGAATTGTGATAGAATGAGTTGTAGATGGATAATCAATAAATTATCTGGAGTTGAAAATCCTTGGGGATTAAGTTCAATTAATAATATGTTGGTGGGTTGACATAATTCCATTATTGGTAATTTTGGATTAAAGAGAATACTACTTGGCCTAGGCCTGGTTCCTGAAATGTCCATTCTAGGGCAGATATTAAGTGCAGGGTTTTGAAATAATTGAATATTATTCATTATTCATTTTCTTATGATCATCAGTTGAATTCCTTCCAAGAATAAATAATTTGAGTTGGTAAATTTCAAACCATTGATGTTTTGTTAATGTTTAAATTACCATCACATGTGTCAGTATGTGTTAGGATGAAGTCGTAGTTATTATTACTTGTAGTATTGTCGGAGAGAAAATTCAGGGAAGTTGCAGCTTATCCAAAATTGGGAGAGCGCATCGTTGCAGCTGCGGCTTATCGAGAGGTTGAAGCGCGGTGAGAGTACCTCTATTTTCCTATTTCTTTAAACTGACTCTTTTCAACATTGATTAGCATTATATTTGATTTTGTCAGACTTTGCTGTATGACTCAATCAACTTTGCGTTGAGCAAAAGCAGCTTTGTTGTAGCATAATTGCGCGAGCTTAATAAGCATAAAAGAGTTTGACAGTTTTAAAATTGAAATAGGAATGGAATTTTAGGCCTAAATCCGGTATTGAATACGATATAAATATAAGCGCAAAGATAATAGAGAGTGAATTAAGCCCAAGAATCGATACCGGTCAATTTTGCTGTACAGACTATTACCGATTTCCGGTACTCAAGTGTGTCCATACATTAATCAGTTATGCGCTAAGCACTCGGACAACAGCGGTTCGATATTTTGCGGAAACGCCAACAACAAAAAAGCGGAAATCTGCAGATCCGCAGAAGATTATCAGAACTGATATATATGCAAACTTAGAATATATGTAAAAACATATCATTCCACTCTATCAAAATGACATTCAACAAACTGTACATCACATCTAGATAGAATTATCGATGTTGAAAAGTTGTTTTTAAACAAATTCAGAAACTGAATACAAAGAAATATGGAAGATGCTAAAATCAAATCAAAATGCAAAACAAACCTATTAAAAACATTTATATAAACCTTACACTAGAGCACTTACGCATTGTTAGTTGTTTGTGATTCAAAGATAGAACCTTCATATTCTGTTGCAAAAAACTGAGGTACTCGTGTCCCCACCTTAACATCAATATCTGCTGTAATTATTTGTGGGGTTAATCCATTTATTCTTCCATTTCTGTCTTCAATGATTACCTGAAGAAAGATTTAAACAGTAGTCTCAATAAGGGAAACGAAGAAAAATATAAAAAATTGTGGTAACCATATGATTATCCTTTACTTGCAGGAGTGGCATTACACCATCTTAAGTTTGAGAACCATGTTTGTACATGTTTGGCCTGGCATCTGGCTTGCTGTAAGTGTTAGGTTTTTACTTCTTGTAACATATATGTACTCAGTAATTTTTCATTTGCTGTCTTCAGACCCCTTGCCACCCATGGATGTTCATCCGCAAATGATATGAGAGAATATTATTACCATAATAAGAAAGCTCCACCCATAACAAAATCATAGGAGGAAACACTCAAAGATTCAAATTGATCACAAAAAATTTGAGCCAAAGTTTGATCTCACCAATCTGCTTTTGAGTTCTGAAATGATCTGTGTTCTTTAATGCTGATAAAATAATTGAGCTATATCTGACTTTGAAAGTATTTATTAAGGGGGAAAACATCTTGGTAAAGCTCCCTTCTTAAGTCTGTCCTCTTTTGAACCAAAGACCTCATATTATACGGTTAGTGTTCAATCATATGTGGTTTAAGGTCTACATTGAACAATATTGACATAACCACTAGTCTCTGGCCCTTGTGTCCATGGTCAGGTGTTTCCATGATGAGACTTTGATTTAATATTAATAGCAATTTTTATTGAATTTGTATCACAGCTTTCATCGCATGGAGCCTACACTTCTATATATTCATAATTCCCTACTGAACTTCATTTACTCAACAACAACAACAAAAATAAATTCATTCACACTTCTGAAAACTGAATTGATGAATTCACAGTTGCCTAGTTTTGTTCTAAGAAAATAGTTAAGCATGACCTATATATATATCTTTTGATCACTTAACATTTTGCTTAAAGTTAAGTTTTCATGCTCAATTTACCGGAATAGTGAATGTATCTCCAGTTTTGAAGTTACTGCCTATGATCTTAATATGACCCTGCACCACCTTTGTACGCCCACTGCTGTCAACGACTTGTTCCATTTCAAAAATACTAAGAATTTTAGAACCTGTAAAAACAGAAGAATGTTAGGATTACAAATGTGGAGTGAAAAATTTCCATTTCGTTTCACTATTATAGCATTTTGGGTAAAATAAGTAAGAAGGTTCTATAATAGTATAGTACGTACTCACCGGAGAACATCAAAGCGATGTTGGCTCTAAAATTGCCTGATATTCCAACCTAGGACTTTTATTATAGTATTGCAGGGCTCATATCAATTCACTAAAAAATAAAATCTAGGAGATTTGAGGAAGATTTCAAAAGATTATAGGAGGTATCGGTGGTAAGTACGACTTTTCGCAGCAAAATTTCAAGTCATAGTGTCAGACAAAACACACTTAAAAAAAACATAACTTAATATTCATCGAAAGTCCATAAGAATCAGGATTATTTAATTATTATGTCACCCGCTTACCTCCTAATATATTATAAAACTGCCTATAAATTCCTAATGCTTGATAGTAAAGCCAAATGCAACGTTACTTAAAACGAAACCTATAGTAGTCAAGTTTTATCATTTATGCTACATTGTAACATGTATTTGAATAACGGGAATTACCTATAATGTGATGGTAACAAAAATGAAAAAAAATCCAACAAAAAACAAAACAAAACACGACCTCGTGGGGATTTGTTTTGGGTTGGTGTTTTGGTTTTACTTTTGTCAACAAATAAATTGCTCTAAGGAAAATAGAGGAGATTTTAGGAGAATTTTTAAAAATCTAGAAAATCTGAGGAGTTTCAAGAAGATTATTCTTTCTAGCAGATTTGATGAGATTCGAGGAGTGCTATACGCCCTGTAGTATTGGGAAAGGCCTACTACTCTATAGCACTGAGTTTAGTGAAACAAAGCCAATCATAAAAAAAAAACAAAACACACAAATAGAAGTTTGACTTGACCTGGAAGAACAAGAGTACAGTAGTCTTCGGCTTATAACCCGCCAATTTAATGAAACAATATTTTCCTATCAAAAACACCCCTCTCATAACCCGACCCTCAGACGAAAATTCACTTTATGACCCGGTCTATCGGGCAAAGCAATGATAAAAAAAATGTTAAATCTCACACATTGAAACTCATTTGATTGTAAACTAGATCTACTAACAAGGTTAATGACATCCCATTGTCTATATCAAACCACAAGTCTCTCTAATGTGTTGAAAGAACAGACAATCTCTGCTGAGTCTATCAGATTTCTTTATGACAGAGCTAGATCTAATCACACCTTGGTCATTCCATAGACTTAATTAAATGCCATGCACCGCCGTAAGAGAACAAAGGACAAACACCACCCACGTGTGGAAGACTAGACAGATGGTCACACCGTTACGCAAAATGCTGTCTCTCCCATTCGATGTGGTGCTGATGAATGACATGACGCAATAGAGAGAATGTAAGAGACAGTGACAACCGTCCAAAGGCAATTAAAGAAAGAACTCGTGTCATGCTTCGATAGATGATTCGTTATCGTCAAGTGCATTGATTGGGGATAGGCCTACGTTGTTGTTTTTTGTAGCCAATCATCAATGATTTTGAAATCGTCAGGGGGAGGAGTTTTAAACCTTCTCTAAACGGCTTATCGTGCTCAGCGTCAGCAACCCATCATATGTTAACAAGACATTCGTTGCACTTACATTAACATAGGGAAAGGAGAGAAAATCAAGAAAAATGCCTAGATCTAGGAAAGACTTGGACAACAGGAAGAAGCTAGAGATTTTAGATGAAATTTTATCGCATGAGAGATGTAACAAAAATTTTTTTTACAGAGATTGGAAAGAAATTTGGCATAGACAGAACCACAAAAAAAAAAAAAAAAATAAAGAACCAAACCCAAACCAAACAGTCCTGTTAACAGAGGAAGGTGTGTGAAACAGGGCGACAGGGTCATGTCACTTTATGCTGCAAAAAGAGGGCATAACCGAGTAATTTAAAAAATACCCTTTAACCCCCATTTGCATATACGCCTAATAACCCACTTCGGCTAATAACTCGGTACCTGTGACAACCATGGGGCGGGTTATAAGCCGAAGAGTACTGTATATAAAATCAAATTCTGTCAAGGCAAAAAGTTTCCTATTGTTAAACATTCTTTCAGAAATGGGTGGCATTGGTAACGTAAATTCTCTCTCTATTCATAATTATTATTTCGATTTCAAGGCACTTTGACAACTTGACCTAAATAATTTTGTTTCAACAAAAATACTTGCCCCTGGAATCTCGTTTACTAAGATCTGTCCAGACAAAACAATGCATTGTACACTTAACCTATTCCTGTACAAGCTTATTATAAGGGAAAAGTAGTAAATCTGAAGAGAATTCTATTCATTATGATTTGATACTGAACTGAATCTTTTATTCAATATATAAGGTAAGAAATAGCCAACACATCGCACTCTTCAATTAAACTATGAAATTATTGGTAATCTATCCTCAATTGATATTGGGTGGATGATTAATGATGCACACAAATATTAGTATATAGGTATAGGTTATGACAAAGAAATCACTGATATAATAGAATGCTAACTTTATATTCATATGACATAATTATATGCTACAAGTTAGGTAATGTAATTTAATATTGTGATTAACCATTTACACCTCAATCAATAACTAGGTGTGTTAAAGTTTTCATTTTCATAATCACCCAATGAAATTTATTGAATTTGTACACATTATATTTAATCCAAGTAGTTACAATTTAGCATAGAAAATTGACCAATGATCAACATAATACGTTATTTCCTGAGCTTTTCATATCATCGTGGTACTGTAAACATACTAAATTTCATAAAAATACATGGAGCAGCTCTGAGAGTCTAGGCCTTTAAAGTTTTGCATTTCAAAATATAATATTTATAAATGCAAGATACAATAATAAATAAACATAGCTGCCAATTTTTCAGAAACCAAAATCGTACTTGCAGCAGATCTTATGCTGAAAACCATTTTTCCAAGAAGAAAATAACTCTTTAGCGATGAATAGAAACAATAGCATTGGTAATATCAAAGTTGCCCTATTTTCATCATGGTTATTTCAAGCCTAATTAATGGGGAGGAACTGACTGAAGTAGAATTTTTGTACCCAAGATGAAATTAATAAGATTTTCAATCATGTTTTTTGAATTGGTCAAATCGTACTTAGCATGATTTTATCTTACTAGTTGGCAGCTGTGTATAAATATCACCTTAATCTTCTAAACCCAGACACTAAAAGGGAGAGTAATACTCAATAAATAGAGAAAATTATTTCATCAGACTGAATACTTGCCTTCTGAATCTCGCGCAATATAATCTGTTCAAAGGAAACATTGAAATATTGATTTTGTGAAAATGTAAACGAAACATAGGTTTTGAAACTTCTTGCTTTGTTTAATTATAAAATGTCAAGCTTCTTACAATACTTATTTCTTGAGATGCTCACCAAGAGCATAAATTATAAATATTATATTCTAATCACAGTAATCTTATGCACTAAATGTTTCCCTTCTTTCTTTTCTGTTCTAATAAGTTAATTGGTTCTTTATTCTTCCTTTCGTCCAATCAGCAACGACTCCTTTTCAACTTTGTAATTTGTGAGTGTTACATAGCAGGAAGAGTATGGAACAAATAGTTTAATTCCAACACTTGTGGGTGCAAGATGAAAGCAAACATATTATAGTGACATTCACAGTATCAGCAAGTCTCAATTTTTACAATCAAGTCATTATTTTAAACTGTTGTGTGAATAAAAAACATACATACTCCAAAAACAATTCAAAACAAGAAATGAACAAAAAGCAAAACAAAATATAAACACAAGTTTACACAGCTTACCATAATATTGTCTAATAAAAACAATATGAGAAACAATTCAAAAACCTGGAATAGCGTGATAGTTTTGAGGAAAATATTGCAGATACTGATACGGTCTGGTCTCTCTAATCCGGACTTCCGTAATCCGAATCCCTCTGTAATCTGAACGATTTTCTGGAAACGGATATATTTGGACTAGAGTGCCCAGACTGTATACTGAAATATGACACCTTTTTTAAAGCAGTGCTGATGATAAGCAAAGCAGCAAAAAGCATGAATGCATTTGTCTTGATATTTATTGAATGTTAGGGTCCATGATTGCCTGATTAGACCTCACTACTGACAATGATTTTCACACATGGAAATTTAAACATTATAGATCTTACATTGTAATAAATAAAACATAAAGAGTAAATAACATAAGATACATACGATTAATGCATTCAGAACCAAATGTAGAGAATGGCCCGCTTTCAAAAACCATGTTTTCTGATCCTATCATGACTTCAACAGTTCCTGAAGAGATAAAATTTAGAAATCCAATGGATATAAATTTCCTTTATGTTTATAAATGATGAGAAAAGATCCATGATTGAAATCAGAATTTATGATATTAAAAATCAGTGTCAAAGCAAATGAGACAATTTTTTTTATGAAATTCAGTTGCAAAATAATAATAATAATAATAAATTGTTTCTGCCTAACACTTTATATCATGCACTGCATGATATACATTACATTTTCTAAATAAGTAAACTTTTAAGAATAAGAATCTAGATTATAGTTTAACAAAATTATTCAAACTACCAATGCAATCCCCATTTCAAGATATGCTTGATCTGGACTATGGACGCCGAGCCATGAGACAAGAATGATTAAAGACATTTTTCATTAAGAGAAAAATGGCTAAAATTAAATCAAATTTTCAACTCAAAGAGCATATCCTTCATTATAAAGAAATGTGTAACAACTTATTCCTAAATCAGAGCAGAGTAGATCAATTTGAAATTTTGTAATGTTTCAGATAGAAATATGTTTGTTTCTTGTTTCCAATAACATGATACACTAAAATCAAACATAATCCAAGATTAGGCTTACAAAATCACGGTTTATCATTCGGACAAAAATGGAAAGTCTTTTTAAAGCAGCGGTGCTCAACCTACATTGACATGGGATCTACTTGATTAATTTCCCAGCCTTTGAAGATCATCTACCAGTCAGTGATGCCATGTATATTTTTGCCATCCCGCCACATGCTTTACTTCAGCCTGCCATATTCACAAAAACAAAAAAACTAACACAAACCCCCCAAATCAAAATAAAATTGACCCACCAAAATACAAAGACAAATAGAAAAAATAATCCTTGCGGCTGCGTCCAACAGTCATCCTGTGATTGAATGTCAAGCACTTGAAGATCGACCAGTAGTTCGCGATTGACGGGTTGAGCACTTCTGTTCTAAAAGTTTGAATCGCTTGTTACATGTCTTATCTCAACCCCTTCAATTTTTGAAATAATATTTAGCTCCAGAACTCTAATCAATTTTCAGATTGACTCAAATTTTCAAAAATTAAACTTCAATATTCTCAATCCTCATTGAGGAAAAGCTATACCTTGAAGAATAAGGACAAATTTATCTGATGGCACACCCTTCTGGTAAATGTAGTTCTTTGGAGTCACAGGAGAGGTCGGTGTCAAGTTGACCACAATGTTCTTCTTCATCAGGTTCTTCAAAACGCTTCGGCTTAAGTAAGACTCAGAAAATGCTTCCACATCTGAGACAACAACATTATTTTAATATTCTAGATTTCAAGGTTGCATAGATTTTTCAACAAAAAAGACATTACTGGTATATTTTAAAAAATCAAAATCCCTGATGACAAGAACAAAAAAAATAATTAATTAAGTACCGCATAATACCAAATTAATAAATTAATCACTGATTAAATCCATTACCAAATAATAATAATTAAAAAAAAATAAATAAATAAAATAAAATAACAATAATAATAACATTTTTGTTTCTTCCTTTGTAAGAATATTGTCTTTCTCTCTTGGGGTTATTCTATAATATACTACGTGTTTACAACAGTTAATAATAATAATAATAATAATAATAATAATAATAATAATAATAATAATAATAATAATAATAATAATAATAATAATAAGGCCAAAATTATGTTAACACTTTCAAGAAAATTGAGAGCACCTAGAGACAGCAAACTGACATGTGCACATGAAATATCATTCTTTAGAGTATGGCCTAGCCGAATGTTTGATTTCAGGTTTTAATTTCCTCATTAGTTAAGAATAAATTATGGTTAGAATTACCTTATGAGTCAGATCAAAAATTATGTTTGAAAGTCATGAACTGTGCATGTGTCTCGGTCTCTACATCCATTGATTCAAATTAATTGCACAGTGTTTCTAATATTAATATTACTAAACCACTACCACTACCGCTACTACTACTAATTATATTATAATAAAAATACGACCAAATTACATTGACACTTTCATAAGAATCAATAATACATAGGTACTAGAAATTTTGCATGTATGCATAAAATAACTTTCTTTAGTGCTAGGCCCAGCTGGATTTTTGATTTATGGCTTTTTTAGTTTTTATAATTTCAGAACTAATTACAATCAGAACTAGATTTGGAATCCGAGTAACAGACCTGTTTGAAATGCAAGCACATGCGCCTCGGTCTTTACATCCGTTGTTTACAAATAAATGCACCATGTTCCGGCACTTTACAATGATAATAATAATAACAAAAATACTAATATAATAATATTAATAATAATAATAATCATAATAATAATAATAGCAGGGCTGAAGAAGAAGCATAATAATAATAAGAAGAAGAATAAGAAGAATAAGAAGAAGGAGGGGGAGATGGAGAAGAAGAATAAGAATGCATAGAAAGAAAATCAAAATGGATTGAAAGACAACAACAATAATGACATACTTGAAGCTAAAAATTGGAATGCGACAAACTCTAGCTGAGGAGGAAGCTTGGATTGAATTGGGTCTGTTTGCAGCAAGGTATAATCCTTTGACTTGGTCAATGGTTTCTTTTCTCGGTTGTCGGCTGAAACACAACAACAAAATAGTAGTCGTTACTGTTTGCTGTGATATTGGTAGCACTGGTGAAAATGTTGAACATAATGATTATGGTGATGATGACAATAATGGTCATGATGATAATGATGATGTCAACAGCAAGCGCCAGGGATGTTCTACGTAATGAAATTCATAACAAAGTCTGATTTCTCTACTGTAAAGAAAACAATGCATAAACTGCCCGATTTCTTTACTGTAAAGAAAGGCAATGCATAAACTGCCCAATTTCTCTAGTGTAAAGAATAACAATACATAATCGGCCCGATATTTCTACTGTAAAGAATAACAATACATAAACGGCCCGATATCTCTACTGTAAAGAATGACAACAACACATATAAACGGCCCGATATCTCTACTGTAAAGAATAGCGATACATAAACAGTCCGATTTCTCTAGTGTAAAGAATAACAATGCATAAACTGCCTGATTTCTCTACTGTAAAGAATAACAATACTTAGACTGCCCGATTTCTCTACTGAAAAGAATAACATTACATAAACTGCCTCATTTCTCTACTGTAAAGAATAACAACACATACAAACGGCCCGATATCTCTACTGTAAAGAATAGCGATACATAAACGGTCCGATTTCTCTAGTGTAAAGAATAACAATGCATAAACGGGCCGATTTCTCTACTGTAAAGAATAACAATACTTAGACTGCCTGATTTATCTACTGTAAAGAATAACAATGCATAAACTGCCTGATTCATCTACTGTATAGAATAACAATGCATAAACTGCCTCATTTCTCTACTGTAAAGAATCACAATGCACAAACTGCCTCATTTCTCTACTGTAAAGAATAACAATGCATAAACCGCCTCAGTTCTCTACTGTAAAGAATAACAATGCATAAATTGCCCCATTTCTCTACTGTAAAGAAACCTTCCCCTGGTTCCGGGTGACTTCAATGGGAGCATTTAGTTGTTGTAATGTATTTACCCCCTTCTCACTAATTAGGTGATACCATAGTTTTTCCTGGACTGCCTTGTAAACAAAAGGTTATTTTACGTGCGTTTAACACAAAGGACTTCATAGATTATAGCCGATTATAGTCTGTGGCCGAAAGTACTTGACACTCTTTATCATAGCAGGGTGGCAAAAGGAAATCCGAAAATTTGGATTTCAAATTCAAGCCTGTACAGGCTTGAAAAGGGGCCCTTGGCTTGGTATGCGAGTGCCTTACCCACTGAGCTATCCACTCCCCTTAATAAGAGCATCTTATGCAACCTTATCATCTTTGAAATATATGTTATGTACATCATATATAGACAAACATGTATATGACATTGTAATGCATTGCTACTGAACTGCAATTTTAATATTGTTGTGATTGTGGTTGTTTGCGTATTTGGCTATCAAGCCAACCCTGTCAAGCATGACCGGCTATCTCTGGGTTTTGAATGTCATGCCAAGCTAAGGATGAATTTTTCATAGCATGCATGTGTATCTGAGATGATCTACTGCTGAAACTGTTATATTGTGCTTGGCATGAATTGGCACACATGATAATTCTTATTACTTATATAAATTTGATAGTTGATATTTCAATAAGGTTTAGGAGACATCTTGTTCTCCCTTATACTTAATGAAACAGCCCCTTAAAGAACAAGAAAGAGAGAAGAGTAAAAAAAACAACCCAGCCAACCAAAAACAATATAAAAAAACAGTGTGGAAAAGAAAAAGAAAAACATCAACAAACAAAACTTCTTCTTCTTCAAATAAACTGACAAAACTCAACAAGTTTGAGTATTACTGTCAATACGCCAGGAAAAGATTGGATAAAATAAAAAAAATAAAAATTGAAGTACATCACGAACATGTATTTGTTCTTATGAAGTCAGTAAGCTTGATTAAAATGACTCTGTCTCTTCATCATATAGAAGAGATGATTTGCTGATTTACTAGATCTAGATCTGTAACAATCCTTTTGAGGCTCGTCTACACATACGACTGACCTGAAATTAGGGGCATACTCTTTCAATATATTATATAACAGTAATAATAAATAAAATAAAATGGCTTTACTTTCATCCACGAGTGGAAATTTGTTTTACGATGGCTTACATGTTATGAAATCAATCGTACATATACAATCATTAAATAAACCCCCCC
>JASKDV010200257.1:0-10944 GCA_032466395.1 Aegires albopunctatus
TCTAGATTTATCTCTAGGATTAAGACTTAAGATGGCTAAGCCTGCTGTCAATGATCATTGTATGTATGATTAGATGTGGGTGATATTCTTGTGATTTTGATCAGAATAGTCATAATCTTCACATCAAATCTAGATCCAGACAATAAGTTGACGAAGTACAAGACTTCATTGATCAATGTACCTGTACTTCTAAATGATCAATGACCGCGGGCTTAGCCATCTCTAAATCTTGGTTCTATATCTAGATCCACACAGACCAATCAGCTATTATTTGAAAAGGAATTATAATGGTGATGAATAATTTCACAGAAAATCTAGATATGATAAAAATAGCTATAGCGTTGACAAATTGATCACTATTAAACAAAGCATACAATCATATTATTATAGCCTGCTAGGTCAAAAAGAGGCCCATTATTTGATCGTGGTAAAGGGATCACAGGAATGAAGTCTAAACAATCGTGCAGTTACGACGTATGAAATGTGTCACCTTCCATTTATTGAAGAAATAAGACCTAGATACCACAATTCATGATCGAGCAATAAATTCAATGCAATAATATGATCGCACACTACGATATGCATATTATAACAAACGACCTGATATAAATGTGATATGCGTCACACGGGATTAATAATTGATTACGGTTTTATAGGAGGCGACGGGCATTTGCAGGAACATGTTGACCATAGCAACGTCCATGATGATATTAGAAGTGAGTTATGATAATAAATATAATTGGTTTACAGTGCTGAATCTCACAGGAGGGGTAGGGGTGGGGGGGGGGGGAGGAAGTTGATACACAACCTTCTAACTTCTCTCGCCAAGACAAAAGTAACACGAGCTGATGTGGGTGAGATTCGTGCATTCCATGATGGATTGAGTGTCCAAATATATTTTCATACATTTTGGGCATTTAGAGGCATTGTTTCCTAAGTAGCCCATAACCCACTATATCATATTATATGATATTAATTATGATATGATACATAAAATCTGGTTCATTTGCCACTTAAGCTATGAACTAACTAAAGTGATCAAGGGGTTGGAAAAGAGATTTAAAATATAGTGAATGACAATAAAGAATGACATTGAGGGAGTAAAATATGATGCATCGTATACTATAATCTTGACTGTGATTATTACATCCATTAGTTTTTATTTCATTCCTCTTCAGATAAAGAAACCAAGGAAAGCGGTGCCAATTACAACCCTGGAAATGGTGTCTCGATTTTCGTCAACAGTAAAAAGCTGAATGCGTCCAGCGATGGCTCCTCCTCTCATGCCAATGGCGGTGGTTATGGTGGAAGTAGCCCCAGTGGCGGATTCGTGGCTAAGTCCTCAAGCGGAAACGTCACATACGCTGCACGGCCGTTTCGACGAATAGATGCCCATAGAGCTATGAGGCAGTCGAACAGCGAAAAGTCCCGCGCCGCCAAAAAACGTGTGATCAAAATGCTATTCATCATTGTCTTGGAATTCTTCGTCTTCTGGACGCCGATCTACATTTTGAACACGTGGATTGCCTTCGATTTAGGCCATGCTAGAAAGAATATTACGCCAATGACAAAATCTCTTCTCCATCTCGTCTCGTACATAAGCGTATGCTGTAATCCTATCACGTACTGTTTCATGAACAAAAATTTCCGGCATAGTTTCCTTGCTGTCTTCAGGTGCATGAAGAAACGCTACGTGTACGCCAACCGATCTCAGATGTCGTTCACCCAAAATACGGCATCCACGCGCGCTCCGCCTTCCCAGACGACCAGTTATGACAAGATAAACGAATCGGATGATTTATCGGAGAACAGTTTCTGACTAGATCTCTGTTGCCCTTGCATTGACCGTAGGAAGAAAGAAACTTTCCCGTTGGAACCAAGGGTGGCAGAAGGGTACGCTCTTTGAACCTTGCATCATTCTGAAGAGAAGATAAAGAATAAAATACGACGAATGGAATTCTCGAAAAGTTGAAGACTTTCATGAGTGTGTGCATAATATATGGATCTTTTGTACGATATGAGTCCAAGCCTGTTGACGAATTCAAGCGATAAAATCTAGAAGGTGGATCTAAAAATAAATGTAATCACTCACCAATAACATTAGAGACGATATCAGAATCAGTCGTTCTACTTGGAGATTGACGTTCGATATAAAATGTGTACCAATACAAATTATACAAGGTGTAAGCAAAAACTCAATCTCTACTCAAACGTTTAATGCGTTGTTCGTGATTTCATGATATAATATAATTGTATATTATATACTAAACTATGTCTTCTTGTCATTCTTATTGAGCTTAGTTTTCAAAATTGAGGATTGCCATCATCATCACTATCAAATTCAAATTGGACGTGTAATATTCATAGCGCACCAAGGTATAACAAACTACCGTACATACCGTACTAGGACAGACTGCCTCATACTCCAACCAGCAAAATTAAGACATGCATCTTGTGTTTGGACCGCTCCTGCTCTTATTGTTTCGATATACTCTCATACTGCATATTATATGTACGAGTATATGTTGAACTAAAATGTACAAGACAAAAGCCATAGAACCAAACAGAAATTATGGTAATAGATTTCTGTAAATTAAAATACGATATGGCTCCTGGTCATAGTGCCGGAAGTTAGTCCAGTGATGATAACGCAGTTAGTAATGCAGGATTGCATCCTTAATATGATGTCGGTATGTCACAAAATTTTCCCCCAACGGCTTCATCTTAAACCGGAATGTGGTGAAGAATAATGTTTTAGATACTAACGAAAGATACCATTCATTGTCGCTTCTATTATCAAAACCCAACAAATTCTTCATCTCGATTCCGATTGATGCCTAAGCATTTAAACGAAACGGTTACGCGCCGGAACAAGCCTATGGACTATGCGACTACGAGTCAGCAATTTAATTTAGAATCATTGAAAATGGGATAACTGTCCTTATCAGTTTTCGCTGTTGGTCCCGTATGACATAAGAAATGTTTCGGTGACGCAATTTCCTCTACCAAAGATAGCCAGGATATATGTAGGGGAAAATGACAGAGATCCGCGTGATATTCGGATTTTAGATGTAAAAGGCATTGATTCCCTCGAAAAACCTATTAAGGGTTATTATGATGTAAAAAGGAATTTAGATTCATTACAACTCCATTCCAGGGTAAATTACGGAACGGATTTTGGACAATGGGATGAGATTCTGATAGATCGTGGGAAAGGCCTATGGCAGGCAAATACTTGGGAGCATTGGCGTTTTAGGACATATCTGTAATATGAAACTCTTGAAACCTACAGCATGTCTAATCACAATGCTCGTCTATCATTGGACGTAGCGAGGCCAGTGGGTTATAATATTAAACAAAACAAAAAGAAGAGTTCGCGTCTTTCTTTTCTCAATGTTTAAATGATCTTGTAATAAAGAGAGAAGGAAATGTTTTAAAATTGCCGCAGCCTCTGGTAGATAAAGAGGTTATAATTCACGACAACAAATAATTAAATGAAATTTTAACAAAGATGAATCTATCAAGAAAGCAGCAACAAAAAATAAAGTCTATTCGTCACATCCGTTGATTTTTCTTTCTTTGCTTTTATTAGTCACCTATTTATGATTATACACAATCGTGTTATAATTCTAAAGGGAACTTTTCCTACATCACCTCCAATTTTCGTTTTCGCAAATTCAATAATAACAATGACTAAAAGGCAGACTGGCTTGTTTCTGAAGGATACTATTGTATCCGTCCTTATTCCATCCTTTTATCCGCTTCAACAATTAATTCTATACGTTGGTTTGTTTATTTTTAATTTCATTAATTTATTCAATGTTTCCCAGCTCAAAATGTTTTAGAGTATATTATATATCTATAACATATTGATGACCATATAAATTGTATATTGATTTAGTTGTTGTAGAACTTTTATTTCGTTGCTTGCTATACGTTGTGTTGTGCGATATATTACATTGTATTGCATTACAATATCCATGTGCCAATACGTTTAAATAGAGTAACTCGTAAATTTTCGTCACTTTTTAACTCATTTATATTAGATCTACTCATTCTATCAATTTCTAATAATTGCAATTTTTGTTTGAATGAGAAAAAGATGTTTGATGGAACGCCTACCTTAAGATATTATATTTACAAATAATTCCCATTAATTCATTGCAATAATGCAGTGATTCTCAACCAAAGTGCTACGACACTCTGTCATTGTCAAGGCACAACAGAAAATACAAAAAATGGTATAGATTCTGGTTTCATATGATTGAAAAGTAACGCTTTCTATCTCTAAACTCTAAAGTGATAATGACATTTTTCTAAAATCAATATAGCTATACATAGTTGTCCTTATAGTCCATGTTATATACCCTTTTTAATTTTTCAAGTATGCCGTGATATTCTTCTAGGATTTTAAGTATGCCATTAGTGAAAAGAGGTTGAGAAACATTGCAATCATAATTATCGACATGACATTCATATTGAATATGATTTTGCATTGTATGTAATAATAATCGACATGTTTTGTTATACGCTGTATAAAATAATATTAATAATAATACAATGTTTGCTTAGCCTTCTTTATAAACGCACTTTGTCTTTTGTCGTTCAAATGCCTCCACTAAGGCATGTCAGGCATTAAAATCTTGATACCCTTGTAAGAGGCCATTTTTTAATTTTACACAAATATAAAAATAAGGACAGCATTCACGAACTTAAACAATAAACGGAAACACCGCACCATCAGCGTTAAAACCAAGATGAAACTTTTCAATTCCAATGTCAAGTCAGATCTGTTGTGAGACCTGGAGCCCTTCAAAGATTTGCAGCAGGAAATTTTTGTCAAAGCTTTGACAACTAAGGAGAATTTTGAGGATTCACTGGTCAGATAAAATTCCGAATAAAGCAATCTGGGTAAGAACTGCACAGAGATGAATTGGGACAACCGAGATGAAATTGGATGGGATATACCCTCAGAAAACCCCAGTGCAGCACGACAAGAAAAGCCCTTAGTTGGAGCCCACAAGGGCAGAAGTTCAGAGAAAGACCACGTGAAACCTGGAGAAGACTGATGAATTGAAGAGAGGGTGTCTGTTACGGAAAGACGTAGTCAGATATGCCCAGGATAAGCTAAAATGGATGTCTGGTGTTGGTGGCCTATACCCTGGTATAGGGTGGAAAGTACAATACGATAAAGATTTAAGTAGATTGTGATAAAATGTTTAGCCCTCAATAATATTGTTACTTATAGTGCACATCTTTTTTTCTGTTATTTTCCTTGGTATCTTCTCCACGTCTTTGTGGGTTATTTCATACAATTACTTAATGTTTTTAACTACTATTTGTCCTTTAAAAAATGTTTGTTCCAAATCATATTTATCCAGCGCAGTAAAAGGTCATTTAACCAATCAAAGCCTCTTAGATATGATGTGATGTGAAACAAAAATTGAAGTTCGATTTTTATTTATGATAATGCATTGATCTGACACGAGCATACAAATTTGAGAATATAAAGTTTTCTTTTTTTTATTTTTTTGGAAATTGTCGCGATATTAGAATCATTTTCAATATATTTTGTGAGCTTACAATTATTAATCTCTAATATAATTAAACCGTTATCACTTTTAAGATTGATAAATATCAAGGTTTGGTTTAAAACGCTTCATGAATGAAATAATACAATGGCTACTTGATGAAAGCATCAATTTAATAAATGTAAAGCGTCCATCTTTTTAACGAAATTGATGAAAAGCAACGGAAGCCATTAGATCGTCGTTGCTATCCAAGCAAGTTATCCAACGAGTTAACACAATCTAAGGTAAAAAAAAAAGTATTATCTAAGAAACGGAGATGCGAAGGCCAACAGACAAGACACATTAACAATGACGTGCTGGCCTATACTCTTTTGCAAGGACAAAGACGAAAATTAAAATAAATGAATACAATAAGCAGTGAGTAGACCCTCACCGCCTTTCTTATACAAAGTCGTCAGCGTCTTTGAACACATCATAATTCGAAATGAAAACAAATCAGCTTGCAAAGGTAAGAGGCTCTATTATTTCCTCAACGATAATCAACAAAGAACTTTCACAATGAGAAAATCCTTTAGCGAAAAGAGCATGTCGTGGACTCTTAGATCTCATAGCTCTAAATCAAGAAGTTCCGGAATTCACTGTATTATCAACGATTCACTACTGAGGTGTCCTGCTTCGGAAATAGTGATGCGATATTATATAAAGGCATAGAATAGACAGAATAAATATCTTCGAAAATAAGATAAGTAAGGGACTAATGAATATGTGCATAGTAAAACTTATAGTTATTGCTATAGAGTACCGATACTACAGAAAAGATAAAGGAATTGCTTGTAATGCTAGCTTGAAGACATATCATGATCAATGTACATATATAAAGATGGTGCAATCATATTGACATTTAATGAACCAATACTGTAAAAAGTTAATAATATTATATATTTTTCACTCGTGATTCTGTCGAGCATATCATTCACTCTGAACGGCAACAGTGATACAATGTATTATTTATGGACCATACATAACAATATCCTTAAGATTTGTCTTGAAAATGATCGAGGATTGGCTTCATTTCTTTTGATAATGTTTATTGAAATTATAAATCCGTGTATATCTTAACGACTCGTGTTATTTTTCTATTAAATCTAGATTGATTGTGTTGTGCTGCGAGAGAATGATAAAAGAAAGAGAGGTAGAGAGAGAGAGAGAAAGAGAGAGAGAGAGAGAGAGAGAGAGAGAGAGAGACAGAGAGAGACAGAGACACAGAGAGAGAGAGAGAGAGAGAGAGAGAGAGAGAGAGAGAGAGAAAGAGAGGGAGAGGGAGGGGGAGGGAATGGGGAGAGGAGAGGACGAACAACAGTCCATTAAATGCTTTATAACTAACTTTCTGTAATGAATATCTCTACGGTTGGGATGCCAGTTGTAAATAGAATATGGTATAATGGACTGATATGTTTTAGTTTGTTGTGAAATTGTTTTAAAATCCTCAATCAATTTTGATGACAAGAAATATAGGATATCATTGTTCAATATAGGCTGACGCAAACGAACAAAGATACAATAAATATGTTTTAAAAACACAACCATGTTGATTAATTTAATGTATATAATTGTAACTTTCATAACCTTTTTATGAGACCCTTCTTGTCTTGCCTGTAATCATACGATGTCTTATGAATCCAAATTGATAGGTCGGTGTGCTATTCAGTTTTTGGTGGTTGAGTTAAACAACAATGTCATAATCTAATAATCAACAGTGCAATTAAATTGTGTTGTATTTAAACAGTGCAATTATATTGTGTTGTATTTAAACAGTGCAATTAAATTGTGTTGTATTTCAACAGTTCAGCTATTACTATTACTGTCCTTCTATTTCTATTCAACGCTGATTACATGTAACTGATATTTCCTGGCCTTGCACATGATTTCTGAAGGATGATTACCCCATCTCCTAACAAACTACTCAAAATGAATTAGAAATGTTATCAAGAAACGTCTGAAGAATCTCTCTTCTTTGCAACTTGCAGGATCTGGGTTAATACAACGTACTGCATAATAATTGACTTCACATTATGATATTCACATACCAATACCTATGTTTCATTATTCTCTATACAATATCATCTTTAGTGTACATAACTCCGGCCACACCTCACTGCGCAATTCGCAATGGTTAGCCCAAAATGACTGTAAAAGAGATGTTTCTCATGAACAATTGACCCCATAATATGTCCAATTTTGTAACACTTGTGCTTTCCTCTATACATTGTATAATATTCAAATCATGTCATCTATAGATATAATTTTAATGAGTTTGACGATAATTCCACAGGCTCACGGCGTAACATAGCGTGTATAAGATTTTATTTTGGTGTCGGACTCCTGGCCCCTGGCTGACTGGCATAATATGAGGAATCAATTTACGTATAAACAAGGAGCTAGAAATCTCCTACAAGTTACTGAGATATGTATTTATGTGTATTACGTGTATATTATAAGTGAAAATTATGTGATTTGTGATTGTCAACTTTAACTTTTGCATACATTTACTGAATTACATTGTTTAAATAATTTATATTTTAATGTACATGTACAATGTCGATTCATTTGAGGGGCGTTTTTCCACTCCATTGATCGCAATATTCTTTTTCGGGGTGTCGAGTTGTGTTTGAATTCAGATGGCCTTCACATCTGTTCGGTCGGTTTATGTCATCAGCTTTCACAAGAGATTACTGATAGAGACAACCAAAACTGAATAAAATCCGCCTATTGGGCAGCTGAAGTGTTCAAGTCATTTTCTGGAAAAGAACAAAACTGAATCTAGTTGTTGCTAATTCAATTAGCCATAGTAAAAGTTTGCTCACTGACACTCAATGAACTCTACGATGATAACATGAGCTATTTTAATTAAATCTGTGCATACCATCTCTCTTCGAATTTGCTAGATCATCGTGCAAATGATACCTTAATACAACACGGACAACCCTGAATAACTTTAAGAACCATCAATTCAAATCTTTTACGATAGATTCACCCTACTTTTTCATTATTATAATTTTTTTTTTTTTTTTTTTTTTTTGCGACAAAAATCTTCATAACTGAACATTGGGAAAACGCTCTTCATTTCATTTCATATTTTCAGCTTTACATTTAGCTTGCCATCTTATGTAAGGAATGCAATTAATTATCTTCACAATACATTGTGTTGAGATTTAACTCATGTCCTTCCTAAGTATTTGGTTCTTCGTCTACACTGAACGTTGTCTACCCTTCCATATTACCGCCCCTCGCCGTTCTTTCCCACCCGCCCCAATCTTTTCGCATTTCGTGCATTCATAATATCAAACTTTCCCAATTTTTTTTTTCAATCGTCTTTTGTACTTCATCAAACCCCCTACTTTTCTTAAAGAGCGTTCTCTAATCTTTTAGTTCCCCCAACGTAAAATTCCGCTTTTAAATGTACTTTTCAGATATTGTCAAAGTCGCATTAAAATTTTTGTTTCTCAAAATATATTTGTGGTTTAGTGTTACGTTTTGCATTTGTGTTTGTTGTTTGTTTGTTCTTTTAATCAGACATTTCCATTCATTGCACACTATGGGAGATTATTGACGCATGAGAATTGATACATGTCAACACAATTCTTTACCACATGGACAAATTTGAAAAAAATGATTAAAGTGCGTACTGATGCCCATAGATTTGGAAGTAAGTAGATCCTTGCCATTCAGACATCATGCTCTAGTGTTAGAGTGTTAGTCTTATCTTATCTTGTCATTGCTCAAGCGCTGACAGTACCCATGTTACCTAACAAGAAAATGAAAGAGCATGATTGGTTTATATCTTTGGAACGTCTTTGCTGATGCCTGATGATATGTACGAAATGGGGTTATCAATCGGACAATTAAACTCAATGCAGGTTTAAGATGGGATTGCATCAGTCATACTAGGTAATAGATTTCATCAATCACCTTTATGCCTTTCCCTCCCTCTCCCCCGCCTCTCCCCTTCCATTATGAGGGTGTTCGAGGATAAGCCATAGATTAATTGTAAATAGTACAAGTTTTCGGACTGGGGCTACGATGCGCATCTATCAAGATGGCTTCTACATGATGTCTACGTTCACCTGTTCACAGCCTCTTGGTAAGTGTACTTTGCGAGATTTGCGGAAGAAAGGAGAACGAGATAATTATTATACTGATAGTTGGGATTAGCTGAAGACCTGTGCGTCTGCACAAAGTTACATATATTATATTATAAGAACAAAGAAATGTATACTCAACTGTGGCCTCACATTTAATATATTATTATTATACTAGCTGGAAACATTACAGCATCATATTTTTAAGTAGAACTGAAGTGGAATATCTATTGCTTCATTTCATCAGTCATTTACCGGATTTTTAATATGTATTTATCTTTATGTTTACCCCTACCCAACGCTTCAGTGATATTCGAGTTTTCCAAGTCTGTCAAGTGTTCTTTTACATGCATATTTTCCGGTGGGATCCCCTAAATCATATTCCGTCTCCGGCGAAATTTGGCGTTAGTTTATTAACCTAGCAGCTTAGGGGTAGGGAACAGAAGGAAACCAAAACAACAAAAAAAAAACAACAATGTTATATGCAAACTTGCGCGTTCGCTGTTTGAACCACAGACGTTTGGCTTGCCATGCGAATGCCTTACCACTGAGCTATCCTCTCTCTTTATGCAAATGAATAGTTTTTTGGCTTTGTCCAAGGGCTGAAAAATGATATGGACAAGTAACGGCAGTCAGGATTCGAAATGAAAAATCATCAACTATAATTGAGAATACAGACGATGCTTTCTCGAGAAACGCAAATAAGGAGAGGGAAGGGGGAATTGAAAAACATTCATTGGAACAAAAGATTTACATCTTTGGGCAGCTTCAGAACTCTTTTATAATTCTTGTGCTTTTTGTAATCTGATTATTACTTCAATAAAACAAAAATGAAAAATAAATGCTACAGAAGTGACATTTCACTTAAAACCAAGTAGAATGATCCGTTGGCATTTTGTCGACGATCCACATTAATTCTTAGTGTTGAAATGTCGGATCTTTATCGTATCTGTTTGCGTCTACAAAATTCCCTGGCATTGATCAATGTATATCCAAGTGGATTGTGAAAACTGAGAAGTTCTAAACACACAAAATATATACAATGCCGAATTAGGGAAATCACACGCAAACTAATTGATCATATTACACATTTTATAGATACTCGGATGGATTTGAAGACATTGCATCCTAAGTAACTACTAGATCTGCCATCTTGTGGCTGACACATTACTTTATCATTCTGATTTTTTGTTGTACTGAATTTTACCCATGTCCACTACTTTGGTGATATCAAGGTTATCCTAGACTGCCTTGTAAACAGCCAAGGGTTCTTT
>JASKDV010200268.1:0-10943 GCA_032466395.1 Aegires albopunctatus
CTCTCTCTCTCTCTCTCTCTCTCTCTCTCTCTCTCTCTCTCTCTCTCTCTCTCTCTCTCTCTCTCTCTCTCGGTTGACATCCACACCTTCTGAATATTCATCATAAGAGATCATTCTATCTATATTTCAATCCCCTAACCATGCATAGCGATTACAGGATATGTCTGATATGCATAGATCTGTTTTGAGAATAGTCTTGAGAATTATGTGCAACCTATTATGAGCTATTAATTGAAGCGAAAAGTGTGTGTGTGTTTCTATCTAATCCTCGTATTTTGACATTTTTCTCCCAGTGGTAAATCCCAAACGACGCATATTCATGTCCATTCCTTTACTTTCTTGTGTGTTGACATCGGATGGAAATCGAGAGCATTTCTCTCTATGCGATTCTCGAGGGATACATTTTTGTTACAGTGCATAATAAATGGTTTGGGCGGATAATGTAGTACTTTGCCCGATGTTATGAAGAATGCAAAGAAAAATAATAATAATATTATTATTATTATTTATCGTTATATTATTATTATTTATCGTTGTGAGTCTGATTGGGACACTTTTATTTATCCAACAGAATTTCCAGGCGGACTGTTATCATTTTTGATATTACATGTCAATGCAATGGTTGAATATTCCGACCAAAAGCACTCATATTTGGTCTATTTCCAGTTAGGTTCCATGTTTCCGCCAACGCAAGTTCTCATTGACCCATATTGGTGAAGTACCACCGACTTCATTGTCTTGTATTGTGTAGCACCATAGGGGAGATTTGAGTGTCTGTAAGGGTTATTTTGATCATCTAATTTGATGAATGTATTTATTTATTATTAGTGCATTATCTTCATGCTCTGTGGATGTTGGGGAGTCTGCGAACCCTTGCTTACTCCATTGGCACCTTGTATGGGAAATTTAAGCATTTTGTTCAGACTAAGAAGCGTTCATAGTTCGTGCCCCAACGAATTTACAGTAAACATTTTCACACACACCCCCCCCCCCCTTTTTTCCCTCTCCCCTCCAGAGCAAGCTATTTCACTCCTCTCCAGGGAGATTACAGCTGGGCAACTTACTATGACTCGTATATAGTGTAGTTTACTTCTACTCTAGCTGCTTGATATCTCTCTCTCTCTCTCTCTCTCTCTCTCTCTCTCTCTCTCTCTCTCTCTCTCTCTCTCTCTCTCTCTCTCTCTCTTTTTTGTGATCTGACCATTTTGCCTTTTCTACGTCAGACTGATGTAAGTCTGAGTCACATAGACCCATATCGTAGTATCAGTTTTAGTCGCATTTAAATTTATCTCATTTGATTAAAGTTTATCATACCCACTCTTCGTTTTAAACCAGTAGAAGCGTTCAAAGCAGTTCTTACAGCACTCAAGTGACTAGCTTAGAGGAGGCGAGATTAAAATTATAGTCTGTTATCAGGGGAGCCTTGGAATGTAAGAATCATCGGCGACTTTTTTGAAATCATACTATGAGACCACGTGACTCCAATGCATTCTATCATAAATGTCAATAGGACTTGACAATTTTTGCTCCGTCTTATCGAGTTGCAGGTATAAACTCATTACAGTTCGCATCTTTTAGCACCACCAATATCTCTACCCCTTCCTCGTCGTCAACTTCGTTGGGTATAAATTGCTCGCCAGATTTTGATTTATAGTAATCGTAGAGGTCCTTATGATTGCAAATACATATGATTTCGTAATCCATTTTCATTTTAATCCGTACTTATCATTCTAGAGCGGCTCATGAATAAGTGAAGGTGTCTCGTACCTATATCATATTAACGCTGGAGCTCAGACTATACATTCTCTTTCGGGTATTGTATTATTTCCTTCAATGATGATAACGATGACGATTATTATGCATCTAATTCAAATCACGACAATTTGTGGATATTGGAGTTCTTTTACGAAAGTCTGTACGATGTCAGAATGTACGGTTCTTGGTTGTCGATCCAGTCTTAATATATCTCGCGAGTCAGTTTTTTTTTTCAAAAATATGATCGAAGTGGGTGATCTGTATTGACAATTGTAATCATGTTTTCAATGACGAAATATTGAGTCCTTTAAACAGATTTTGAGTACAGGTAGATTTTGAAAAGAGGAAGCTGAGGGACAATTTTTAAAGGAAGATAATGATTGATTCAAAAATTATTTCCCACTGGTTCATTTGCTATCTTTTCAATGACATTCGTGAGCTAACTCTGATTCGATCTAGATCTACTTTTTTTTTTTTTTTTTCAAGGCCAAAGGTCGGGAACATAAGATATCAAGGTCTACAACATCGTTTATGGAGTTCAAGATAAATCCATCGCGACCCGGCCTTGCTTCACATTGATAATGGGTGGCTTGCATCTCAGACAACGCCAAACATAATTTTAGCAAGTAGACTTTTAAAATCAAATTATGAATATCTGTACGAATTTGTGCGACGAGAATTGTATGATATCGTGGCACTAGTTAATGGTAAATTAAGTTACGGGTTATTGGTCTATGTTCACGCGAGGGTGAATAATCATTAATTAAAGGTTTATCAAGACAATAGTTGTTTCAAGCCAATTTGGTCCATAAAGACACAATAACTATCATTGTGCTGTTCGATTAATCTTGCCAACGTAATGTGACACATTTTATTTACTGTCAAGATTAGGGTACAGCAGATATCGCTGCGATATTGCCATGTTTATTCCAATTGATAAACTACTTTATTTCGCATTTTGTAACAAGATAATTTTCTTGTTTGACTTATCGTGTGTATAATATTGTGGACGTAAGTGTTTGTTTGATTTGTGGTGCTCTTGTTTGTAGTGTATACTGCATTATATATGATATGACTGAAGTTGTAGACTTTGTCTGGATTGCTTAATTTTACCTCCAATACAGACCTTACATTATTTTGTAACTTGTCCAAATGTGTCGATAAAAGAAGCCTTGCGTTATCTCTTTTGTGTCAAGATTTACCAGTAATCCACTTGTCCCCGTTACTATTTGGGAGGATGGCCACAGGCAGGTGGGTAATGCGTTACCTCATGGCAGGCTTAGCTGTTACTTCATACTTAGCCATCCGCTTATGCATACACTTTAAGGTCAGAGACCACAACATAGCAGACACTGGTTTTGATGACTTTACTTTAGTCTGTCGCAGCTCTCGGCACGTATCACTTTGTGTACGCAATCAATCGACCTTATCTGGGTATAGCAAACAGGGGTACCCCTCTTTATCAACGGAAGTATTATCACTGCGCATACCGGGGTATATTATTAATGTTATGATTGTCCGGTTCTTCATTGATTGAACTGGCGCAAAAATGTGTATTTGGTACAGCGTGTGTGTGGTGGAGTGGGGTGAGTTGGGAGAACAACTTGTTTTAGCGTTGTGAGATGTTCTCTTCGCGATTCGTCTTTCCTACCAAGGATTAGACGTAAGTTGTCGTCTTATGTGCGAGGCTTGAGTCCGTCTGTGGGCCATCGAGACGTTAGCTTAATGTCCATGTCGGTTAGTCCGACTTTAGTCAGTGAATGGAATTAAATGACAGACGCGTCACTGTTTCGTAACTCGTAGGACCTACAGTTGTGTTCCATGTGACATAGTGCTTCCGTTCTGTATCAGGAACAGTAACCTCGGTAGTATAGATTTAATCACATTGTTTATTTTCAAAGTGGATATTTTAAGTCTTTACTTGTGTTTGAAAGACGAAGCAGTGATATCAATAGGCTTCTTTTTTCTTCTTTTTTTTTTTTTTTTGATTGCAAAATAATAGAGTGCTTTTGGGGATACATTTCTGAAAATGAATTGCTTTAAGGGTCACGTGTGCAAGCCTATGTTACAAACGCTTAACAACGGTTTTTAAAGTCTATTATGATATTACGACCGTGATTGCTACCGCTGACGCCCGGGTCGTAATATTCTTTTATTTGCGTAACGATGCATTTCTGCATTGATCTCCTTCTCGATCACGAAGTCGATACATAATTTCATGCAAGTGGATTCCCTAATTTCAAATGTCATGTGATCTGTGACGTGTCTAATAAATGGGTATTTGTGCGTGGACAACGTGGAATTAACGTAATGATAAAAGGTGGTTAGCATTGTGAGATTTGGTGATAAGATTTATTGGAATGCTATACTGGGTATGGGGTGGGAGGAAAAGAGCTGATCTTATTGGATTCAAGTTAAGGGACTCAAAGCAAAGGGGTGATTTGTTTAAAAACATTGTGTATTGAACCATGGTAGTCCTATAACCAAATATAATATGGAAGTATTCATATTGTAATCGTTGAACAATTAACTTCTTATTATTATTGTTTACGTTAATTGGGATATGGAACTATAATGGTAATTCGATAATGTGTGTATACATTTTTTGAATGAATGCATTCGAGATGTGTAGCCTTTATTTCCATAGATGCATAATATGTGTGCTTGTATTTTGGTTAACATGCAAAAGGAAATGATAGTTTTGTGGGAAGTCTTTTATTGTTCTATTTTGCTTTGGGGTTTGTTTTTTTCTTCGGCTTTTTGTTTTTCGTTAAAAAGGACTGACTGTGTTAGGGAAAAGGGGGAGGGGATGTTGTTTTTTTATTAATTGACCTTTATAGCTTTGTTGGGGTGTGTGGTGAATATTGTTTGGGATAACTTTTATTGGACGTTCGGTGGTAACTTGAAATTCAATTGTTGAGCATCTGGTTATTGGCATGTATGTTGTTGGCTGTTTTCGACGTGCAAAAATAAATTCTTATATAGAGTTGTTTAGGTGGATATCTTAAACAGGGGGTTGAATAAATTCAGAGATCTTTATCATGAATGAATGAGAATGAATTTTGATACAGTGGCATATATGATTTCTTTATTAAAAAAAATATGCCGAGTACGCGAACATCCCAAGCATTGTAATAATTTGCATTTCTACCTGATTGGCATTTGCCAGGTCGTACTGACTTACCATTGACATATGACATGACTGGTTTCTTGTCATTATGTCCATCGTTGGTCATAAAGCGAACTGGTAGATGTTTATTGCTTTTCTTCAAGCGTCAAATGAATTGCAGTCTAAAGCAATCAAAATTTGGCATGTCTCTTAACCTTATTTAATGTCCTGAGGGTTACTGTCTCATCCTGTCTAGGTCATTTTATACAGCAGAGAGATACGTTTTTATCGATACTTTCGTGGAAAGTACATCTTTATCGAATTTCGAACCGCGGAACATTGAAAAACATTGACTTTTAAACGGGTAAAAAAATAATAATGAAAGACAAATTTGTTCTAGTCCTAAGTGATTTCTGAATTTTTGACAATGGATGCAGAACCCCACGGTCGTGATCGCCAGAACAGTTACGACAGTAACGTCTACAGAACTTTCCCTCCCATCATGACTTCTCATAACGGTCGAAATAGCAGAGCCAATACTGTGAGCTTTGTCAATGGCGATTTCTATAACGGCAGCTTGCTGCATCCCTCCTCAACGGTCGCCATCGGGATGGACGGTGACTTGGAAAGCGGAGCTAATGTCGGTTTAAGATATAGCAAAAGTTGCAGCAGCTTACCAACAGAGTATGGCATATACGGACCGGAAGCGGAAGCCACGGCTACCATGGTCATGGCGGCGGCCGATACCATTCGTCGTTTGAGTGGAATAGGCCCAGACCTTCTATTTCCATCCCTTCCGGTGCCATTACCGGTGGAAGATCCAATGCCACCCCTACCGGTTGCAGTCGGCCAAGCGGATATTGCCTCGTTGCCCATGGAGGCGCAATATGATTTCTTTTCTGGTTTTCAGTACTTGGAGCCCATGCTGTGAGTAGCCTTTGTCATGGCTTGTAATGTCTCGTTTCATTTTTCCTTTCTTATTCCCTGCCTAGATGGCGATGCCAAAATCGTAGGTCTTAGAATATGGACAGCTAAGGCGATACAACATTAACTTCCACGTTTTATATGCCAATTTTTTTTTTTCAAGTTCCCATTCCCTTTATCTTATCCAGACAGAGATGTAGTGACAAAGGGATAGTCAGCCTTTATCGATTTCATAATATTACTTTACGGTTCTTTATGTATAAATATATGGTTTGTGATTGTTTTCTCCCACACCGCGTCTATAGAAGATGTCTACATGGACCGAAGATTGTGAAATTGAACGCGAATCAGCAATGATATTCCCATCGTCAGGGGATTTTTTCAAAAGAACCATTTACATAATAAGCAATACGAGCGTTAGGATTTAAGCTGCTATTTTAATCTCTTCATCAAATCTGGTCCGTCTGGTCTTTTGAAGAGGAATTAATTTGCTAATGCCTCCCACATATTGTCTGCTTTTTCGACGGTATTCTTTGGCCGGATAACCACTATGACGTAGCTTTCTGCGGTTGTTACTTCTGTGTCTGTGGTCGTGTTTGTGATCGATTTGACCAGTTTAGTCAATCTCTTTCATTATACATCACGTCTGCTGCGTTTAGTTTTTTATCCCTCTTTGTAACGGGTACTTGGCCATGACTTTGGCGCAAAATCTAACTTGAGCTTTCCTTATATCAACACAACAATCACAACAGTTTTAACGTTTTGTCCCAGCATGTCGGCTGTTTCTATTTTCTTTATGATCTATTTTCCGTTAGCCTCATTTTTATACGACAGTTAGTATTTTGATCTTAGAGACGATGGCTTCTTTCCAACTCGATAAATTGTCCTTTATATTCCATAGACACATGATTCTCTCTATATCAACGGTGCTCTCTCTTGTTTACTTGGCTTTCCCCCTTCACGTGATAGACAACATCCGGTCAGCATCCGCCACGAGCCCCCAATCGGCTTTTGAAATATCTCATCGATCCATCTATCTTTTTTTAATTTCTTTTCTCCAACCCCACCCCCACCCATTGAATGGATAAATGGAAGAAGGTATTTGTCGCTCAGGGATTAGTACGGCAATCTCGTGGCTGGCTAAGATTGATGTTAGTGAAATCAAGGGTCAAGTCAGAGAATATCTTTGTGGACCTACCATCGTGATGGTCATTGTGTTTGTTGTTGTTTAGTTGTATGTGTTGTTGTTGTTGTTGTTGTTGTTTTGTTTTGTTTCCTTGCTTGCTGTTTTGTTTTTTGGGTGTTTTGTTTGTTTCGTTTTTTGTTTTGTTTTGTTTTGTTTTTTGTTGTTGTTTTGTTTGTTTGTTTGTTGTTGTTTTGTTTTGTTTGTTGTTGTTGTTGTTTGTTTTTTTTTTGTTTTTTTTTTGTTTTTTTTTTTTTTTTTTTTGGGGGGGGTCGAAAGGAATTGGAATGAGAGTGTGTTTGTTTGCATTTTATTATTGCAATTTACAACTTTCTTATAATATCACAAAAATGTTGCGATGTGTATATACCAACACTATACGACCAGATAGACTTCATTAGGAAAAAGCTAAGCCTAAGCTCAGATGCCCACAAAGCTTGTATATAATTAAAAACCATTACATTTGCTAATGGGATCAGGTAGATCGTACGCCTCTATTTCCTTGTAGTTTTGATACGGTGGGGGGGTCATTCAACTTGGACTGGAAATGTTTTCAGACTGAAACAATACTTTTTATCTATTCGTCTTTATTTCAGTTCTTTGTATGCCCCCAGGCATTTGTACCAAACTTATATCAGTGAGTGTAAGGGAATATGGAAACTAGATGAAAATAATTTGTATAATTTAGGCTCACCTTCTGCCCCCATGTATACTGACAATGAACACAAAACCAATGTTTCCAAGCGAATTGTTGGATCAGGAACAATTGTTCCTACATTTATTGTGTTTAAGGAAAGGGGTAAGGTAGGGGATTGGGGGGGGGGGGGGGGTCTCATGAATTGGGTTTACCTGCATACATACATAAATACATTAAAAATAATCATGTTAATAATAATGGTAATAATAATAATAATAATAATAATAATAATAATAATAATAATGATAATGAGAACATTATTTGTATACTATATGCTTGCATAAAATAGCTCTAAGCGCTTTGACAAGGAGTAAAATTAAGAATAAAATAGAACTAAAAACATAGTGAATAGAATTTACATGGGTATAAATGTGCATCAAACACTATATGAAATTAACGTAATGTATCAAACCTTATATCAATGAATTTTCTATGATGTATACAACACCTATACATACATACACATACATACTCGCATACAATCATAAACTTACTATATTAATACATGCTTGCATACATACATACATACATACATACATACATACATACATACATACATACATACATACATACGAAGAGACAGTCAGGCAGGCAGTCCTGAAAATACATACAAATTATACTACATCAATTGGAATCTACAAGAACACAATCACACACCCATACGTATTGTGTACTCATTTACCTGTTGTGCTATGTCACCTTCAAGATGTGTGTGTGTGCGTGTGTGTGTGTGTGTGTGTGTGTGTGAAGGAGCGGAGCAAAAATTGCACTTGTTATTGAGGATTGGTGTAATGAAAATGTAAGGAAATGAATACATTGTACCCTTAGAAGAAAGTTTAAATATCAGACACTTCTATAACGCTGGTAACAAAAATACATTTCTAAGATTTCTATCAAAGCAAAAATAGAGTTCTTCTTTTCTCTTCCTTTCCTGTCTTCTTTCTTCGATTTCCTTTCGCTCATTCTTTTGTCTTGTGGTTGTGTTTCAGAGAAATCTAGCAGAGTCTCTCATCATCATCAACTAAAACTAGATTTTCTGTTGAAAGAGGAGTGAGACAAGGATTTTGTTGTCACCCTATTTGTTCAAGATATAAATTGAATCAAATATCAGAGATGTCAATTAAGCTGGGAAGATAAATATAATGCTTTTGAATAACTGAAATTAGCTGGCAAACAGAAAGACAGACGAAGATCGACACAACTCTTCTATCCTCTTCTCAAACAAGGGTTAGAAAACATAGTCACCCCAGTAAAGAACCGCAGTGAAAACACATTTTTTAAAACTCAATGTCATAAATCACCAAAAAAATGAAAACAGACAAATCAAAAGGAACGTTCGATATTCACTTAAATGTTGATTGTCTTGAACGGTAGACCAACATATGGCACTCAACAACTCTATTAACAGATAGTGGAGAAAGAGCAATAGAAATTGAGAAAAGATTGACCTTCCCTACAAAATAGCTAACGAGCACCCTGGATGCGGCAGGGCTCTTAAACAAATATCATTAATGAAGAGCATGCTTTTTTCATTCACTACCTGTATTGTGAGACATAAGCTATGTACAAACAATTCTTCCAGGCGAATTAACGCATTCGAAATGAAGTGCTATAGAAAAATACTCAGAATCTCAAGGACAGAGCACGGGACCAACCAGTTAATTTGAACGTACAATGCACAATATAGAAGAAAACTGGTTATAAAGCTTTGTAAATCTGAAACCGAAATACTTCGAGCATATTAATAGATGTGAAGGACTTGACAAATAAATTTGGAAGGAATGATGGAGGGAAAGGAGATCAAGAGGAAGACATCGATGCAATGGGAAACGGATATTACAGAACCCAAAATAATGACAATATGGTCATAGAAGATATCCTTTTGTCTTCAAGGGCGAATGATACATTATTTTGAGGTTAATAGTAATCTATAGAATTAGTTGCTTTAATCTTTTACTAATTGCTTAATAGCAACCTACGATTAATTTTCGATGAACCAAGCGAGGCTACTTCCATGCATTTAAGACCAGGTCTATTTTTGTATCGTCAATGGCCACTGCCATTAGTTTGACTTCAAGCATGTTCGAAAATCTAGATTTTTATTATTATAACCTAGACTATTCTTCTACAACCGCAAAGTTCATCGAAGTTCAAAAATGGAATGAAGTGGTGAGTGCACAAGGGAGTAGTTCTTTATTATCAAAATTATGGGATATCCAAGACCTCTCTAAATGGTTTCACGTGAACGCTATCATTCACTCACAAACACATACGCGCGTGCATTTTCATTTCTAAGAAACATGACGCGCTCTCGATGTTTCAATCGTGTACAATGTTGGATAGGAGACCAATGATTTCCTTTTCTGATTTCACACAGGTCTGCCACGCACCATAATTATACGCTTGAGTGTCCCCAGGCTCCAAGGAGATAACTCTTTTGCTAAAGTGCCTTTCGTTCGTATCTACTTTTGGAAAGAAAGGCAACCAGTATAAAAAGAAAAATATTTCCAAGAAGAAAGGAAAGAAAACTAAAGGACAAAAAGGGTTAAAGATAGAGAGAGATCCAAAGCTATCAAAAATCTTTGCAAATCATTATTATCCCTCGAGAGCTCTTTTTAGAGCGTAACTGTCGGTGAAATGAGAGAAAAGTTTTTGGTACCTTATTTTAGAGTTTTACAAATGGGAGAAAGATTGATTGTTTTTTACTCATTGAGAGGGAAAATAATACAATTGCATTGTGTCTGAAATATTAAAATATGATCAAAAATAAGAAAACTGGTGTTATCCTCCAAATTATCGACTTGCGTTGCCTTCAGAAACCTCAAACCATGATAACAATAACAATTGAAATCTCTTATTCTCTTATTTGAGAATATGAAACTCCTGAGATCCAATTCATTTTCTTATTTTTTGTTTTATTTGCCTGAACGGTCAAACCACAGGAGCTACTGATATAAGTGGATTCTCATATGCGTGTGTGTTTCTGCACGGATATTGTTAAATTCAAAACTTTTGTCATAGAAAGCATAACTGCCTGAAGTAATAATTTTAAGTGTGTGAAAACTGATGGTAAGAAACATAGCAGATAGAAATTGATTTGAGACAATAATATTTCGGTACACGATTTTGATAGGCAAAGAGGCTGCACAATCAAGATCGGAGACTAAATGTGTAAAATAGAATAAGAAAAAGGGAGAAAGAGATAGAGAAGAGAGAGAGAGAGAGAGAGAGAGAGAGAGAGAGAGAGAGAGAGAGAGAGAGAGAGAGAGAGAGAG
>JASKDV010200279.1:0-10939 GCA_032466395.1 Aegires albopunctatus
CTAGATCTACTTGCTGATCTAGATCTAGATCTAGATTCTAGATAGATGTAGATCTAGAGAATCTAGATCTAGATTTAGATCTAGATCTAGACTAGATATCAAGCCTAATCTACTTTAGGCTAATATCTAGATTTCTCATATTTTTGCGGAATCCAGCTTGGTTGACATTGAGGGAGTTGGCGTGTTCAAGCCACCAATATAATCGGGCATTTACCATTATCTCTGCTAGTATATATATAAATTACAATAACTATACAGTCAAGAAAATACTTATTTTGTAATACTTATAGGATTCTACTCAGAAATGGGTACAACAGCATTGATATTTCAGGTCATTGAAGCATTCCAAAGAAATCTTGTAACGACTTTATTCCCAATTAATTTAACTCTTTCTATATTTTTCATGACCTGAATAGAAAAAAGGACTCTCCATATTTTTTTTATTGGAAAATCGATATACAATACTATTGCTATTCAAATTATGTTTCCTTTGATGATGTGAACTGAATCTGAAAATTTTTTCATATACTGTGCCTTAATTAAAATGTATAAATAGCATTTGTTATAGTTATATTACTTTATATCTGTTTATTTAGATGTTATTGTGATAGACAATATCTATACAAGTGTGATTTCATTATTAATCACAACATGATTTAATAAAATCAAAATGCATATCAATGAAATCTCAGGTTCTTTTTGTTGAGTTTGGTTCTTTTTGTTTCATGAGATTATCGATTGCCACTATACCTCTCTGTAACTGACTCTTGATGTCAGTCACAGGTTGTGTGTGTATGTGTCTCTCTATATATATCTATGTGTGTGTTTTATATTTGGACCGCAAAGGCAAATTACATCATATGTAATCAGCTAATTGTAAAGCGTATTTTGAAAATAGTTATTATGGTCCTGTCCCTTAAACTTTAATATGTCCATGAAATAAGCCTTTTAAAAATTGTTTTCTATGTCTTGGAAACTACATGTATGAGATTATGCTTATGAGAGGAAATAGGATTACATATAAATTAAACCAAGTGGGACAAAAGAATAAGCTGTTGATGTTCTAGATGGTTATTTTCTAAAATTATCTGATTAAAAAACAACTTTTTACAAACATTCTTGTGTATGGTACATATTGAGTCTAAAAAATGTATTGAAAAAGGAAAACAAAATTTAAAATTGATCTTCTCAAGGAACCACCTGAAAGTCAGTATATCTTTTTTACCTTAATTTTATCACAAATCAGAACAAAGTAAACAAATTTAGAATTTTATTTTCAACAAGATATGTGTACAATCTAATTAACATTAAACAAATAAAAATTTCTTCTTAATAAATATGACCAGTAATGTGTCTATTTTTTGAAACAACTATAATGCCAAGCGGAAAAAATTATACATTTTACTAATAAAGAAACAATTATAGTTTGCATATTCTCCAAATTACCAACCCAAAACTATAAAATAGCATACAGTAAGCATTGAAAAGTTGTGCAATACATAAATAAATAGGTAAGAAAAAGACAATTTAACAATACTTCATAAACTTAAAGCCTTTCATACTTAATGATAATGCTGCTAATCTAAAATCTAGTTCTAGTTATCATTATCCGACCGACAAATGTTCAAAACGCGAAGAATCTATGACCATACCGGGAATATCCGTATTTCACTTCCACGACCGGCTTCCAGCATTTTTTGAAATCCCAAATGGTCAGCGATTTTTTCAATTCTAGGCAGTTTTGAATTGTTTTTTATGAATCTTCGTGTTGTCTGACAACTATGCAATTTTTTCCGTGAACAGAACATATATTTGACATTTTACCGTAGGCATTTTATTGAATAAAAGTAAACTAGTTAATATTTTATTGCCCTTGAAAAGTGCTGTTCTTGTGTAATTTGTTAGATTTTTCAGAAACTAGCGATAAGGCTCACTTAGAAAAGATGTTATAGTAGAAACAATAAATTTCTTGTCTGTTTTTCAATGAAAGAGAATGATAGAAAAGGGTTTTTTCACATGTGAAATAGGGTTTTATTTCACCTGAAGTTGAGTGGTAAATATGTATCAGGACTTATTACCTATCTTATTATAGTAATTTATGTACATGAGATATAAATAAATAAATTACAGTGTAACAACTCTATAATAACATCGTCGCGACAAGAAAAATTTATCATTGTAGAGTCGTTGTTGTGATGAAGCAAAAAAAAAAAAATGGGGGCGGAGGGAAGTACCAAGGATGCACTGGTACTCTCTGTAGACCAGTGAAATCATCAATCTTTATTTGATTGGTCACGTTACAATACAATGAGTTCCCTTATTCACAAAGAGCTACTGGATTTCATTGGTGTGAAAGCAAGCGTTTTCATTGACTACGAATACGTGATTTCGCTGGCAGAAAGCGTTTTCATTGGACCAAAAATTCTGTCTTGACTGTTGATTTTCAGTTGCTGATTACCACCATATCGATGTCACTCTGCAGGGTTTTTACTAAAAAAATGTGTATCGTGTCATTATGGTGAGTTTTTATTACTAATGATATATAGGGAAAAATCGGGACTTGGGCACCATGTCGCTATAGAGAGGATGTCGTTATAATGAATGTAGTTATAAGTGGGCTGCACTGTATGTATATGGATGGAATCTTTATACATATATCACTATTCATGACACCTCTTTTAGTGAAAACATTTATAACATATCATATTGCTTATCACATTGGCAGACCTATTGTTTAAAAATAACTAGATAATCCTCTAGATAACAGATCAGTAAACAAATCAGTATATAATTGAAAACGCAACCCTGAACAAATTTAGTTAAATTAAATCATTGAGTATGTTTAGAGCTAATGAAGTTCAATTTAATTATTCATTGAGTATGTTTTAAAGATATTTTAAACAGATTTATTTAAATTCAAGCATTCATTGAGAATTTTTTAAAGGGCATTCTAAAGCATATAAAGAGAAATTTAATTATGCATTGAGTATGATTTTTTAAAAACTGTCTAAAATACATTTGATTACAATAAATTATACTGTTTCAAAAAGTATAATAATAGTAAATCTAAATTGCCCATATTTCATGCCTGCCAGGAAATAAAAATTTTCAATGAGCGGTACTGGAACTATTAACATACTTCTATTAATTGATGAATTTAGTAAAAAAGAAAAAAATAGAGGTAATATACTTAATATAAAGGCCAATAAATGTGGTATATAAACTTTACAGGGGGTTCTTACCAGGAATCTACATTTTACAACCCTTTTAAATTCAGCGGGTTTAGCCATAACGACAGGATATTTCTTCCTACATTGTAACAAGATCCAACTCAGCCTGAAGCCATCTACTTGAAAACAGCCTTCTTAACGATTCAACATCAAGGCCAAACTAGGAATTTGACCTTTTGATTTGGAAGCCAAATTTCTAAACTTTTGCATTAGATTATAAAGCTATTGTCTATAATAAAATTTACAATATAAATCAATGCTCATCAACGGGATACCAAATGCATGTCAGATGTGTGCAGTAATATAAAACACAGCATTGGTATTTTTCATCTGTTTATAAAATTAGGTATGTTTACAACAATACACTGTACAATTTACATAACAATTTGTTTGCAAAATAAAAAAATTAATGATATATTTACAACTTATTTACATCTATTATTATTAATTGGCGGTGGACAAAACTGAGGACCTCCTAACCGAGCATTTCCACACCTCCTGGACACACGAAAATTGGCACAAAATTGTAAAAATCATTGGAAATTGGAGTGGTAATAATACAAAAATGTGTTAATGCATTTCTGACAAGAAACAAATCGAACGGCAAATGGATGCCTGTACCATGCGTTCCATTTCCGCCAGCTCAACCTATGCCCCTAGATAGATCTAGAGCAAGTTGGGAACCACGATTAGGCTCCTAGATAGATCTAGAATCTAAATTCTATTCTTTCTATCTACCCTCACCTACAATTGTGGTACATGGGCTCTAATGCAAGCTGAAATGAAGACACTAGATGCCTTTCATCGGAAACAATTGCAGAAAGTCCTAAACATATTATACTACCCAATAAAAATGTCCAACAAATCACTATAAAAAGTGCAACGAAAAGCCCCTCTCCACCTCCATTGCAGAAAGTTGTTTGTGCCTTTTTGGACATACATGTATACTATGAAGAAGTGAAGAAATCCCAGCCAACAAAGCTATAGAATTATATTTTAACAAATTCAGCACAAGATTCAAGGGAAGACCTGAAACAACAATACCAATTGTAATCAACAAAGAGCCTTCTCAATTTGATCCTAATTTGTCACTGAAAACAAAGGCAGATCTTAACCATCTCAGAATACTTGCACACGACAGAAAACACTGGAATCTCCAGACGAAAAGGATCCTAGAAATTGCTGAGGCCTCCTGCTCAGAAAACCAAGATGTGAAAAGCCGATGAGTCAGTAAATCAATAATTATGTTTCAGAATAATTCATTATCACAAAAAATTCCATTCTGAACATTTGATTTAACATCACCAGGATTAAATATATGAATGCATTACTACATTACTACTTTAAGTCTAAAAACGTATATGGCAGATGAGATGAGGCACATATTTTTTGCTAAAATTTGATTTCTGCCTTTCAAAATTGTTGAAAAATCACCATTAGCAATAGTTTTTATGATTTAGAAAAGTATCAGTAAATACTTTGGTATCATAAAGATGATAACATTCATGAGCTTTATCAAACAAAATCATTTACAAAAAAGTTGATAGATTAATTTCAAAGGCTAAATGTCAGATCCAAGTGTTTTGCTAAAAGAAAATCTTTGAGAAGGGCTGGAATGGGCAAGTTATTAATTTCTGCCGTTTTAGTTGGGCTCAGACTTTCTCGAATGACCTGACGACAGAGACGCTTAAGTTGTCTTGGATTTCCCAGCTCATTCAGAAGCCAGCGATCAAAGGCAGGAACTTGTTGTCTTACTTGTACTACACTTGGTATATCCAACAAAGTGTGTTCCCTTTTGGAGTCTGCCCCTAATAGCACACGCATTAAACCTATGTGTCCCATTGCTAAAGCGCGATCGAGTGGACGCAATCCTGAAAAGAAATTTATTGAAAATCTATTACCACTATAAGGTCAAGACACTTTCAAGTAATATTCAGGCAAAACTGGTAGAATTTCTATAAACAAGTATAATTCTTTAAATACAACTGTTATTGAGATATATTAAAATGGTAGACATTTTTATCATTCCAATGAATAAAGGCAATAAACATAAACATTTCAATTCACATAGTCATACTATCAATAATTATCAATAAATAAATTAGCTAACAGATAGGGTATGCCAGCTGCCTAGGGAGTGCAATCAACAGTATGTGCCTTACTTCGCAAAGAGTATCCTTGTATAGGTACACAGAGAGTGTCCTTGTATAGTGCAGAATCCACTAAAAATGATCAATCCTGTCAGGCTATTTCATTTCAAAACTCTTCTCTACCCCACTAGAAAGCATATACATGTATGAGGTTGCATTTACAAAAACCCTTCCTTTGGCATACTGATAAGATCTGACTCTCCCTATATCCAACATTCTTGTTACATTTGGGAATGGTGAGGAAAATGCATGATAAGAATATTTCTTAGACTTGACATCGTTCCCCAAAGCCTGAGATCTTTTGATCTCCAGTTCAAATGTCTACCACTAGACCACAATATCATATACACCTCATATCATTTAACTGTGATAGAAGGCTACAATTTTAAATAAAGTAATCCTAAGGGTTCTCATTAATAAAAGGTACAGAATAAGCCACCTTCTCTATCTATTAGTCCCAATAATGACAAATTATTATGTAATAATCCATTGACGAATTTCTAAAAATGTATTTTTATAAGTTACCTTTCTTATCAGGAGTATCACCGGCTGCTCCCCAATTCAAAAGATAAAGGACCATGTTGGGACCTGTAGCTAGATGAACTACAGTTTTACCTTTATTGTCACACTGAAAGAAAGCAAATTATATTTCTAAAATCTTTAAAAATGATGTCGGTATTTCTTAACAGTAATAGATTGAGATGAAGATGTCTTCAAGCATTTATCTCTGAGATTGCAGATACTACAGTTGAGTTTCAAAATACAAACAAAACGTTTGAAATATTGTGTTAAAAGTTTATTCATTCAGTTAATATTGAGCAGAGAGGTATGTATCAAATTTTGACTCAAAATATTCCTTTGACTACTGTTACAATAAGGGAATGATTTCTGTTTCATCAAAGTTTCTTGGGTTCCTTTGGCTGCCCTTTATGATCAATAAAAGAGGGTAATACAATAAGCACATTTTGACTAAACCTTTTGTAAACCGCCATATAGCACTGGAGAATGTATTCAACGAGAACTCTCTTATTTCATCAAAGAATGAAAGAATCAGAGAAATCTTAAGAGGAAAGCATATGATGAAAGTAGTGGAAGAGGGTAAATTAATTTCTCACAAAATTTATATTAGCACCAGCCTCCAGAAGAACAGTGGCAGCATCTCTCAAACCCATTCCAACAGCAAACATCAGCGCTGTTGCTCCTTGTTTATTTGCATGGTCTATGGTCACTCCTCCTGATTATTGACAAAATGGGGAATAATTTCAATACATTCTAAATATGACTGGGTTAAATAAGAATGGATAATTCTAGCAATATTTCAGAAAAATATATAGAAATCTGATGTAGAATAATGACAACCCACTAATCAGGCATTATTCACTCTTAACGGGCGAAGCTGCTGCTTATTATCAGACCGGATAGTGGATCTGAAATTTTTGCATATCATTACTAATGAGATTTAGATCGTCCAATCACTGCACTGGAATTGTCGGTACTAACATCTATGAAGTGTAATGTCTGGACGGTGATTGCGCTGGTCTGGTGAGGTCTGCCAACTAGTCTTTATCATAAAAGTCACACCATTGACGGCATTGCTACTTTCTAAATATATTATTGTCAAACATGTTGCATTGAATTCTTCTTATATGTCTCTATATATAACTTCTATAGAAAATAATAATAATAATCATCCAATTCCCGCTAAAATCAGATGGAAAATAATGTTTTTGTAATAAGAAAAAATTTGAAGTAAATCGACAACAATTTTGTGATTTTTTTACATTTCCATTATTTGTCGGCCGATTTTGTAAATTTTGGCATCATTTTACATGTCTTGAATAGCTGAAACTAATAAACCTAGTTTGGCTTATAAAAAAACGGGTAACTCTCTTGGCTTTGTAATTTATTCAGTCATCGCATAACGTTGCGTCATGCCTGAGCATGGTCATCTCTGGTTTCAAGCAAGGCAATTGTGGAGACCTAACATCTAGCAGTTGCCTTTGACCAATCAGAGATAGCCAACTGGATTTAGCAGGAATAAGAAAACCACGCTTGGGGAAGATGTCATTTCACACCTTTGAGGATTGTGAAACTTTCAAATAAAAAATAGTCAAACTTGTTGCGTTGAATTTTTCACATGTCTATAGGACTTCCTTTGATGATGATAAGGAAAATGGTCCAACTCCCGCCAAAATCCAATGGAAAATAACATTTCCGTGATAAGAATAAGAATTGAAATGTGGTGGCTCCGATTTCGTGATATTTAGTTATTTCCGTTATTTCTTGACCAATTTTATAGATTTTGGTACCATTTTACTTGTCTTGATGACCTGAAACTAATGGACTTATTTTCATATTTGAAAAAGCAATTTAGCAGTATTTGGTTTTTCTGCATGACTCCGTCGGCTTGATATTATATTCACCCACCTCATGACGCTTTATGAGCATATGATCATAATGTTGCATCACTTTTGAGAATAACAAACCCTGACCAGCAGGGCAAGAGACCTGCCCATTATTCTGTGATTGATTACAATTTTTCTTTCATCCAGTCAGTGAAAAACATAAAATTTAGTTGAAACAAGAGAATTGACCATGAGGAGGCCTAAATTTTGGGCCAATGGCAGGAGTGCAAGGGTGGGGCTAAGCGATAGGTAATGTAAAATTTCAGAATAGCCTGTCAGACATCAAAAGAACAACAAAGAATCCCGATTTTTCATGTTTTTCCGGCAACTCGCCTGTATAAATATTTTACCTGCTTGATATGGCTCACGCCCGTTAAGGGTTAAAGCAATAAATGGTTTAAAAGATATTCCTATGGATGAACTAAATAAAAGTAACAGAATAATTAGGTACTTAGACAGACAGACATTTTACATACCTGCCTCAAATAATGATTGCCAAAAGCATTCCTTTTTCCCTAGCACGGCAAGATTGTGAAATAAATTGAATTTAGAATTTAGAAGAAGTGAAAATGTTGATACTTTTAAACATAGCTTACAGTATGACATACTTAAATCTTCTTGCAGTGATTAAACTAATATCTGATACCATTATTACACTCTTGGGTTATTTTTTTTCTCCTATTGACAATAATACTCTACCTAGTTGAGTTTATCAGTTTATTTGAAGAAGAAGAAGTACCTTTAATTACTTTATACCTATTTTTTTTTTCTAATTTAAGGAATGGGATTTGAAGCCATTGGTGTTTTAGCAGGGGTGTTCATTCAAGGTTCATTTGTGTCCAGCAGCAGGTGCACAGGGAAAGATGGCAATGACGAAAAAAATATTACCAACATCGAAGTTCAGGTACTACAAAAAACTCTTTTTCTTTTTTCTTTTTTTTTTAGTTTAATGTGATATAGATGACTGGTTATTTAGATTACCAACAATGATCACTTAACCTTTAACTATTGATGAAAATAAAAGGAGATCTGCACTTTCATAGATATTTTTCATAAAATTTAGATTGTTTGAATTTCCCAACAAAACTTAAAGAGATTTTGAGGTGTCATGATCTGAAGATTTGTAATATGAATAGTATCTAAGTTAGTCAATAAATTGATGTTTCTTAAAGGCCCAAAATTGGAAACTGATTTTGTAATTCTCATCACTGTCCTGTCTCTCTCTTTTTTCTTTTTTTCCTCATCTTCCTATTTCAGCGTGATGCATACGTGAAGGGTAATTTTACAGTGATTGGATTATACTTGCTTTGTTGTCTCGTTGTATTTTTTGGATCCAGGGAAAAAAGAGGTATTATATCTTAAAACATGAAGTTAATCAGTAATATTTGTCACTCTAGTGCTTTTGCTGTATCACTGAATCTGGGACTTAGGTGCTTCAGTGATAAGCATTATATAAGTAGGCACCTTAAAGATAATTATTATTTTTATCATGGTCTTTACTCGGTATCTTTTGTTTTTCATAGTTTCCTACATATTCTTGTTCAATTCTGTTGTATTTTAATTTATTTATGCATGTCTTGATCTCCACATTTATATATTTATTTATTTGGGTTTTTTTATACCTTCAATTTTGCATTGTAGCCATTTGTTAGATTTTATAATTTTTGTGTTTTTCACAATTTTTGTCTTTTAAAAAAAAAGGGGGGGGGGGGGGATGTCTTTAATATCTAAATCATTATTAACACGCCTTACCTCCCCTTTCTATCATACAGGTATTTTATCAGATGATGTCAATAAAACTTCATTTTGGAAAGGAATCAAACTTGTGTTCACCTTCAAGCCTTTTGTGTGGGCTTCTCTGACCTTCTTGTTCATGTACATGTCTATTGCAGTGAGTAGCCAATCTGGTGACAAAGAATTAAGTTATTGAAAAATGCTTTTCTTTTCATAAGTTGATTCCTCCGGTATTTTTGCATCACAGATATGTCTTTTATAACTTTTATATCATTTTAAATATTTCCTATTTTTACTCTTTAAATGTTAGGAATTTTAACCCTATTGAAGTTGAATGCTTTAGCTGTGTTATTTATTTTTATTATTATTATTGATTATGATGGAATCTCCCGTCAGGCCGACAGATGAGTTGGCAGTCAAGCATATCTGCCGGTGTGAGTTCTCATATGTGAGAAGAGGCTGATTCTTGATGCACACAACTTCCCACAGGTGTTGCATGCGAACACGTCTCCTGAATTTGAGCATTGCTTCCTATGCTCACGATTTTCCCTGATGGAGTGCGTTCTCTTCCTTTCGAACAATTTTATGCCACTAGAGCTCAGCCCTCTCCAGCGAGACTGATCGAGGGCTTCGGTCTCCCAGGAAGCAATTATGTCACAGCCCTTAAGGTTTGTTTTAAGGGTGTCTTTAAAATGCTTGTGGGGTCTTCCAAGTTTGCGACGGTCCTCCTTCAGCCGGCCATAGAGTAGCATCTTTGGAATTCTTTTGCCTGCCATGCGGACAATGTGTCCTGTCCAATGCAGCTGACTCGGGATTATTATTATTATTATCACTGACTAATTTACTGTAGGGTCTATTTTAAGAATTTAGATAGATTCAACCAGAAAAGATTGTCTGGATAGTAAGAAAATGTTAAATTCATTTGTATGCAAAGATATCCTCCTCTTAATCTGTTTCATCATGTGTCATTTCTTTTCCTTTGTACCTTTTTCCAGATACTCCAAGGTAATCTTGCACTGTATTGCAGTCATACTCTAGAAATAGGAGACCAGTTCACATATTTTATTGCTTTGCTGCTGGTAAGTTCTGATTTACTGTTTGATTTGTTAGTTGTTAGGGATAAGATGCAATTCTTAGGAGGAATATTCATTGTATTGTTCAATAGAGAATAATGGGAGATATAGATGAACAAAAATACAATGAAGGTTTCAGACAATATCTTTGCTAGTTGGGTCTTGATTTTTTTTAATTTTTTATATTCATTCTATGACTTACTTGACTTAAGAGCCTTTCACATCTCTGTCTAAGGACTGGGACGCCTCAGCAGCTACTACCAGATCATGCTTGTCCCCTCCAACGTGTTCTGTCGCTGGCAATATTTATAAGTATTTGAAGGTCCCCCTCGTTTTTAAGACTCATT
>JASKDV010200290.1:0-10939 GCA_032466395.1 Aegires albopunctatus
CCCCACCCCTCCTTTCTTGCCTGAGCAAGGGGACGATACTCGTGTCTTGTCATCGGACAAAAACGGGGAGTAAACAGTCTTATTTATCTATCGTCTTTGCCTAGAGTGGCTAGATATTCTACTTCTGGCTTTGCAGCAGTCGCTTTTTATTTGGATGGGGGGTCTAAATAATTGATAATAACCGCAAAAGTTTGGAATATTATATGGGGAATAATACATTTTAAAACTATTGGTTACAATTTTAACTGTTGAGATATTTTCCATCATAACCCTTTCACAAACGACTTTGCCCAGGTTGCCAAAAGGCACGCGCCGCCACTGGTACAATGTATTCATGCCATAATATGCAACTGAAAGAAGATGATATTGATGTATAATGGGAATGTTTATTTGAAATGTATTCTTATGCTTTGAATGTTGTTTAATTTAAGCAAATTATGAATCAATAATGTTATTTTAAAGCGCCTCTGAGCATAATATGCGCTATAGAAATGTTTTATTTATTGTATTGTACATTTGTATTGTATATTTCGTAAAAAGCGACTTTTGTATTGTACTATCAAAGCGGATTTCCGGTCATTTTGTTTGCTTTCATTCATTGGCTTCGCAAAATTGTCTTTCATGTTGAACAAACGGAGTAGAAACCTAAAAATCGTGAGAATTGGTTTCATCGATGGACTGGATATCAGTGAACATATCCTAGACCTAAAGATTTAAGAAGAAACATGATGGGAGTTGGATGAAATTCTTTTCGTTGATCATCGACTTGAGGCTCATTATATTGGTCAGAGGTGTGAGATTTTTGTTTTAATGTTAGATTCTAATCTATAGACTATAGTCAATGTACCTCCCCAGTGACACAGTATGTCCAGTGACACAGAGCCTGATTTTCAGCTTACTCATTTTCATTGAGCTAATTTATGTGAATGTTTTAGACAAGTTTGGTTTAGACATGGAAAAGAACTTGTTTTCTCTTGAAATCAACCACTGTCTTCAAATCAGGAGTGGTGTGTTGTTGTTTTTTTGCATTTAATTTTGGGGTTCTGTGTCACTGCTGCCATTTGCATCCAAAATGCAGTAGCCTATCTTCCTCTTTATATTCTCAATATAAACTTACCGGGTTTTGGATACAAACAGCAGACTGAGGGTAGAGCTACATTGACTATAGATCTAAACTGTCCTTTTTTGAGCGAATTAAGCTAGCCTAGGCCTAATCATTTGCAGAAACAGGGTTGAGGCTAGGAGAAGGGTGAGGATTGACCTGACACTATTTTTCAAGAAGTGCTTTATATTCTCTATCACAAAAATAGGCAATATGGAGGAATTGAGTTAAATCTAGCGCTAGACAAGGATATAGAGGGAAAGCTTAGGATTTGGATATGAGTAGCAAATTTTGATAACACTGTTAATTCACAACTTGATCAAGTTATTTTATTTCTTTCCCTTTTATAGGTAGAGCTGTTGTAATGTTAAGAAAGAAACAGGCTGTGACAGATTTTTATGTAGAAGATTTGCATCCATGTGGTCACTGCAATCTCTCTATATGAATCATTTGACTTCGACTATAAGAACTATACTATACATATACCATTGAATTTCTGTTTCAGACTACTTTGACGACTCACACCTCTTATTATTGAGGAGGATCTAAACAACTCAGATGGCAAACACTATTGTTTGCACTGACACCTCAGAGGCTATTGACCTCCTTGAGTCTCAAAGTTTGTACCTCAAACCAATAGCCAAAGTAAATGTTTGTGTCCAGCTGCCACAGATCAAGACAGCTGGAAAGGCCATCTCAAATTGGGAAGTCATGGAAAAAGTATGTGTGCACAAATCTCTAGTATCTCTTTCATGTTTTATGTCAATATAGATCTAGTGCATTTGTTTTTTGTCATCATTAATTTTTTTCTTCTCTTCTTTTTATACTTACTCTTTCTCTCTGTGACCTCCCACGTTCTCATGCACATACAATATTTGTACATTATGAATACAATGTACTCTAATTGTTTGACTTGTGATTAGGCCTATGAACATGATGAAAAAATTGTCAAAGGATTGAAGCGGACATTACTCTACATGTATTTTTCATACTGCCATATTACTCATTAATAAACCTAAACATCATATGATGTAAACTCGCATTCAAATTATTCTATTTATACATGGTTACTGTTTGACATTGGATATATCTTGGCTCTCAAGAGCCGTGACATAATCTTTTAAAGTGCATTAAAAACTTCAGTTTTTACTTGTTCACATGTACCAATTATATGAAAATCAATCGCAGAGATTATATTTTAATTTCAAATTGAAATGCGTGACCACCATTTCCATGTATGACTTTAAAAAATCAATTAATTTTGGCTTATTATATCTATTCTTGAATGTTAAGCCTACTATACATGTATCATTATTTCAGTATCACATAGCGATAATTCATCGTCTTATTTTTCAACGTCTGTCATGAAGTAATAAGGTCCCCAAAGTTGAGTTTATTAAGCGTTTTAATTATAATGTTTAAATATTCACGTAGCACAGAGGCGAACGGGAATCCACAAATTCGAAGGTATATTTGCCCTCGCGGTTGTATCAGATTACCGGGTGTGACGGCTTGGCTTGAGGAAACATATTCTTCACTGAGTTGCTCTATCCTAGTATCTTAACAGCCCTGAGCTTGCTTTGCAAAAAAATATGAAAAACAAACACAAAAAGCAACACAGCACACCAAACTATATGCTTATTCAAATTACATGCAAAATTTCAGCTCTTTAAAATGATTAAAACACATTATCCATATGGCGCTATGAAAATGTATAAAAACAGCTGGTCCCAGGGTGTGTGCTTAGCTTTAATAGGCTGGTCCTCAGTGAGCTAACGTTTTGTTGTTTTTTTAAATGCTTCAGTTCTTCCATATATTATATTTCCCAGAAGTTTAATCCACTGATAAAGTGAATGATCTTTCTTGTTTGGATTTATAATCCACATAGGTTAAAACATTTCAAATATAATGTCTAAAGAGCATATATATGGAGGAAAAAATATCTTCTTATTGGGCTTTGTATATATATGTTAAATAATTATTACCTGTATGCATTTTGTGTTTTCATCACAAGTGTTCTCTTTAGAGATCAGCCATAATATACCAATAGCAGATTGAATTGTGTTTTATTTGTTTTCTCTTCAGTTGAAACACATGGTGAGGCCTGAAATATTTCTGACTTTAAAAATATCCAAAAGTACTCTGGAATTTATCAGATTAGAAGGAGAGATTGAGAATAAAAGCAAGATCCATAACATTATTCTCAAGTTGGACGGAAAGACAATCAAATTGAGTGGATTTACAGATATTCTAAAGGTGAATGCAACTATATCTCAACTTTATCCAAAACCCAGCTTCATTAAGAAACAATATTCTGGATAGATAATTGTTGTTGTTTTTTGTTTATTTGGGTAGTTGAGATTTGGGGAGGGAATGGGGGAGTTGTAGTTATACTGAAATTTACTTGGAAAATATAATAACCATAACATTCATCTGTTATAATATGAATATTACATTATTTTTTGGTTGGTTTGTTATTGTTTTGTTTTTTATTATTTGTTGTTGTTGTTTTTCTCCATTGTTTATGTCTTGATATAAATCCCTATTTGCTAGACTTTTTGCCTTTGTGCTTTTTCCTTTTCCATCTATTTCTATCTTGCATACCGTCAGTATTATTTTTGACTGTTAATTTTATAACCGGGGAATCTTATTTTATTTACAGGTGCGAGCAGCAGAAGCCAAAGTTGGCTTTCCATCTCGTCATGACTGGGACTCTTATTTCCGAGATGCAAAGAACATGAATGAAATGAGAGCTGGTGAGAGACCGGATACAGTTCATCTCAAGGATCTCCCAACAAGATGGTTTGCATCTCGACACCCAGGTAGAGAAGGAGAACCTGAACTAAGGCCTAGTGAGAAAGTGGTGAGAAAAGTCTTTTCAACATTTGGAGAGATAAGATGTATCGACATTCCAATGCTGGATCCATATCGTAAAGAGGTGAGGAAAGTACTTTATCTTCCTTTTCTTCTCTTCTCCTCCTTGGCCGAATGGATAAAAGGCATTTGCGCTGCAACTTGGGTATCCTAGTTTTAAGCCCTACTTCAGCATCCATTTTTTTCATTGGAAAGTATACCTATTGCCTACCTGTAGCGCTGCAGTAGCTGATGCCTGGTATATTTCTGTCTCTTTCCAAAATGTATCCGAAAGATAGATTTTGCTTGGGATGAATAAAGGGTATTTGATTGATTTATTTATTTATTTATTTATTCTCTTTCTTCTCCGTCCTATACATGTTCACAAACATTGATGAACTCTTAGAACATACCAAAATGAAATTGCAGGATGTTGTTTGTTGACTTTTCATTGTCTTATCAACACAGTGCAACCTCATCATTTGATTTCTCATCGGTCTGATCTCAAAATTGCAAACAGAAAACAATTTGTAAAGATAGATTTAACATATTCAAGTGGTATTTCTACAAACACTGGGGCTCCCCAGGGTTGTGTGTTATCTCGCTGGTGCTTTTTACGATGTACACAAACAACTGCAAGAACACCAACCCTGATCTAGTGCCACTGATCAAATTTGATGACAACTCATCATTACAGGACCTTACTATAGTTGGAAATGAATCTCACTATATAAAAGAAATAGATTATTTTTGTTATGGTTCACTCTGATTTCTTTAGCATTTAATGTTACTCAACATAATATTTATATATATGAAATATTTTTTTTACATGGTCTTGGGATGCATAAAAGAATCTCATTTATTTGATTTGCTCCTGAGACTAAACCTTCTTAATATTATATATGTTTCTCCAAAACTCTACCACACTAAATATTGGGTTTACAATTAATTTCTTTTATCTCTCTATTATCATTTGCCTTTTTCAGATATCCACAAACTTAAAAATGGCCTCAATTCAGACATTTTCTTATGGACAAGACTTGACATTCGAGTGTTACATACAATACATGGAGTACATCAGTTTTGTGAAGGCAATGGATTCATTGAGAGGAATGAAATTGCTCTTTAAAGGAGAGGAAAAGGCTCTCACAGCCAACGTTAAGGTATTTGAAAAAGATTTCTTGTGCTTACAATTTTATTTGAAGAATGTGTTATTTCTTTTTTGCAGTAAAAAAAATTAGATTGAGAGTTACATAGAGGAATTTCAATTTCAGAATCTCGCAACTCCTTTTCTCCACTTGATATTTTCATCATTGTTTCTCTTTATTTCAGGTGGATTTTGATAAAACAAAGCATTTATCAGAGAAGAACCTTCGCAGGCGTAGGATAGAGAGAGAAAAACTGGAAGCTCTTGAACAGGAAAGAATGGAAAGGGTGCGGAGAGAAAAGCAGGAGGAGGAAAGAAAGAAAGATGACGAGAGGTATGACTTTCTATGGTTTATGTTAATTTGTTGAATATTTTCGTTCCTAGTGATGCAAATGCAAAATGAGAAGAATCTAGGATTCTTTCAGATACTAACTTTGTTAGTTAGACAGGCAGTAATGGCTACTAACAAAAGGGCTCAAATACAAAAAGTGGTTGGACATAAAAATTGATCACACTTGCTTTGAGCAAGAATGGTTCATTCATGAGTCCTAGCTACAACTTCAACAATGAGTTTCTGGGTAGGGCTCAAATCACCATTTCTATTTTTTGTCAAGGCATTAAACAGATGCCTGCATAATGCCTGCAATTTTCTACCAAATGTTTTGATTACAAGCAAAATATTTGAACTCTAGAAAAGCGCTGCTGATTGGTTATATTACTGTATGATTCTGTTGGACTGAGAAGTGCGCAAGCTGTTAAATTGTCCCCTGGTTTGTCCATGACGAGAGACAGACATGTAGCAGCCCAACATTTTAGGCAAGGGGACATTGCTTCTTTTTTGTGTGATTAAAAAGAAAATACTTTTGATTATAAGATATTGTTAAATTCCAGACAATGAGATTAAATTTTAATTAACTTCGGAGCTTTCCCTTCTGATGTGTTATTCTTTGATAAAGTGATTGTATTTTAGTCTAAAATGCTTCATGACCTAGATTTTTTCTTTTTGAATCGAAACCACGCTCACGCTGGGGCAATGCTACTGCCGAGATAACGCGAGCTTTTCTTGGGTCAAAATACCCAATATGACTGAAATCGGGATATTTGTCATAATTTTTTTTAAGTAGAAATGAAATAAAAAATTTTTCTTTTTTGCCATTATTTTCACCATGTCTTTAGGAGAAAGAAAGAAGAAGAAGAGAGGGAAAAGGAAAGGAAGCGTCAGGAAAAGCTTCAGAGGAAAGAGGAACGTCGTAAAGAGAGAGAGGAAAAGAGAAGACAGAAAAAATTGGAGAAGAAACAAAAAGAGGAGGAAGCCAGAATGCAATACAAGATAGCTTTAGAGGAAAGGCGTTTGCTGATTGCTCAAAGGAAATTGGAATCCTTGCGTCTTCTTACTGAATTATTTGAAAGAGTAAAGGTGAGTCCCTAGAAGTACACATTGATACTGTAGCAATACTGTACTGTGTAGCCTTGCACAGTTTTGGTGGGAATATATTATGTTTTGAACAGTAAATAAGGCGTTTTGCTCTGCAAGTTGTCCTAGGTTCATCAAGCCCCACTTCAGTGGCTGATTATTTTACTTATCATTGGCCCTCATGTCTCACCTATGATGCTGCATTGCTGCTGACATTTAGCATTTTTCCATCTTTTTGGTTTTGAATAGAATCTATTAGATCCAAATGAAATATTGTCTTTAGAGATTAATAAAACTAGTTTGGATTTTTATTTATTTTTTAAAATAAGTAATAAGTTACAATTACGTTCCTTTGTAGTCCAAGCATTTTATTTTTGTTCAAAGTCTGGTATATACTCTAATACTCCCAACCCTCACCTCCTCCCCTTCCTTGTTCACTAGTTATATTCTTGCTCCTGAATCATTCAGTATTTCAATTAATTAAAATAATTACTTGATGTCACAGTGCATAGTTTTCAAATCATTCAAATTCAAATGTATTAATTGAATCCATGAGTTGTAGGTTGTTACGCAACCTTTTCAGAAAGATGTGCCACCAACCTTTGAGAGTGCACTTAACAATCATAATAGAATTTTATTATGGAGTAGTGATTTGTTAATTCTTACAAGTTATATAACTGTTTTAATGATTTGACATGACAGTCGTCACCTTAGGTCTGAAGTACACGTAATGCAGTTGGACCTCCCATAATTGGTAAACTTTGATGTATTGGAAAATCGTCCCGATTAGCCAGGTTTCCCAATTACGTGGGTTCTTAGGGGTTTTGATTCTTCACAGTTTGAGATATTCGGGGGGGGGGGGGGTTTTGTTGGGGCATTTTTAATGATAGTATGCAGCTAAAGCATGCCATATCTTGATGACATAACTCAGAGGCAATCTTTGTTGGAGAATAGATAAGATGTTTGATCAAGAAGCTTGGGCGACTTTAGCTCACTTCGTGTGCTACCTTAATCTTGTATGTGATCGACAGGTTGATTTTAGTAAATAAAAGTGTTTTTGAATAAGAAATTTTAAAAAAGTATAAGATTGATGAAGTAAGTCAAAAATCAACTCAATGATCCTTCCCATTTATAGAAGTAAATATGGGAAAATTCTGTAGCCTGAAATTTCGTCCCAATTTGCTGGGTCTACCTGGGTTCCCAATTACAGAGCCCACACTGTATTTTGTACACTATGCCTTTGGTGAGCTGATAATTGTAGTTGCTAAGTTGACCCTTTTCAGAGAATTTCCTGAATTCAACGATAGATAAATGAGAAACAGGTTTTTGATTTGATTTTCAATATGTTTGTTCATTAGATACTAGAATGAAATAGCAGTTAATTAGCTAGTCTTTTGAATGTTCAGTATGCATAATTTTTGTTCCAATAGATCATCAATGATAGCGTAGCTTTTTAACCTGTGACTGTTCAGGAAATTTTCTCATTTCCGAGTGTCAATAGTGTCGTCTCTGATTAATTTATTATTATTATTATTATTATTTAACTGTTTTGAATATATTGAAATTTTTTGCTGATAAGGAAAGAAAAACTTTTTTTTCAGGCTATTCGGCTGAAGAAATACATTGAAGAAAAAGAGAAGGAACTTGAGGAAGAGAGACGGCAGCAAATAGAAAAAGAGAAAAAGGAGAAGGAAGAAGAGGAGCGGAAAAAAATTGATGAGAAATATCAAAAGAAAATAAGGCTAGAACAACAGGTATGGAATGGAGTCCTTACAAACATTTCTCTATTATTATTCCAACTATTTCCTTCATTTTAGTAATAATATTTTGTCAATACTTGACGCTCTTTTCACCTATTCCTTTTGTATGTGATGGAAAATACTCCACCTTTGCAATTCTCATTGGGAATATTCCTTAATGCTTTGGTAAAGAAATGTTGAAATGTGAAAGCCTGAAAAACGGCAATCTTTATTGCCATCAAGAAGCCAGATTTCAAACATTCTCTGTGTCAATTATCCACACCGCTTCCTTGCAGGGATTGAAAAGAATCGAGCTGTATTCGAAGCTATTCTTAGGTGGGACATAATATTTTGGTCTGATAGTTTACGCAGGGAAAGATTGCATGTGAAATATATATTCATTGGAATTATTTGAGTAACTATATTGTCTTGAATGGATTATCGGTATAAAGGAAATCTAAAGTAAAAAGTTTTCGTATATATTTTTTTCTTTATGTCTCATTGGTGTTTGGTTTGGAAGTTTTTATTTAAAGATTTTACTATTGCAATCATTGTTGATGTGTTTTGTTTTGTTTTTTCTTTTTTTCTTTCATTTTGTAAGGAAAAAGAATTGAGAGACAAGATTCTGAAAAACTTTAAGGCCAAAGAAGAGCAGAAACAAGAAACGCAGAGAGAAGAGTTGCGGTAAGACAAGATTTGTTTACATTCTCCTAATAATTATTATTTTATCATCCATCTGAGGATTGTACACATTGGCTTTGCCTTGCACAATTTTAGATCTAAGCTTTTCAAATTAAAGCTTGGCAAAAAAAAGGAAAATTGGGAGTAATAGAATTCAATTCATTTCTTAGAAAAGGATAAGAATTGTTAGAAAACAATCATGAAATTTCAGCATCAGTAACGCAGACATGCCAAATATTACTGATTTTAAGGGCAGTCACCTGATCTCCTGACCACCATCAACATCTCCCGCCCAGTTTCAGCTACTTGAATTTGAACAAGAATATTATAAATCACTCAACTAGAATATAGACAAAACAAGATACAGTTGACGTTTCGGTTGATAAACCTTTGTCAAGAAATAAACATAGAAATACAAATCTAGTTTTTCTACTATGAATGATGGATTCTCCTAGTCCTAGCTAAGTGTATCTGATTTCATCTAGATTATTCAACCAAAATGCCGACTGTATCTCATTTTTGTCTATCTTCTAGTCGAGTGATTTATATATTCTTGTTCTTTTATTCTATCAATACTCAACTGTGGCTTTACATTTAATTGAATTTGTGCCGTGTCAAAAGAGCTTGAAAATAATTTAGGAATGATATAGACGGTAGCACTATCCAGAAATGAATAGGCAAAAATAAAAACTACTTTCTCTACTAATAGTAAAGTGATAGAACTGGAAGACAAAATATTTTATTAATTTCTTTCATTTCAAAATTACAATTTACTTCTTATAACCTTTTGTTAGAAAGAAGGCATAGTATATATTTTTATGACTTATATTTCTAGTCATCCAATAAGCTTCCAAAGCTCTTTAAAGATATTGGTAGGTCTCCCTAAAAGTTGCTTATCGGTGATGGTATATTTGGTATCATAGTTGAGTGATTAGCAAGGTCGACTTTCAATTGAAAGGTTGTGAGGTAGATTCTGGCTGGCACTAGGTCTGACGTTGATCCCTTTGGAAAGTCTCTTTACACGCATTTTCCTCATACCCACTCAGGTGTAAAAAGAGTACTGGGGGCTAGATGGCCGAGTGGATAGTGGCATTGCACAGTAACCCGGAGGTCCTGAGTTCGAGTCCCACTTCGGCATCTGGTAAAATAATTTACCCCTATTGCCCTGGTGGCACTGCTCTGCGGCCGATGCTAGGTTTCTCTTGGTCTTCCCTCAAGAGAAGCCAAAAAAACGGTGCCCAAGGTTTTATTTATTTTATTTTATCATCATTTTTAAATGCAAGTATTTGCCAGCCTGCGCAAAGCAATAAGCTATAAAGCAAAAATATCTTAACTAACATGTTTCTTAAAATGATGCCAGTTAGTAAGTAATAAAACGATAAGCTCAAAGATATGATACATCATTGTCTATCTTATCGATGAGCCTATCAACAAGTTTGTATACTCTTTTTTTTATTAATACTCAATATGTTAATATGGCTTCATCACATCCTCAGAAAAAAGATATCTGGCAGTGTCAAACTTAAAAGCGCTGTCATTATGAAGAAGGCGATAACGAGTGCAGTGAAGAGAAGGGGAAAAGATAATGACGAAGGGGATGATGATAATTCTGAGGCCATCCCCAAGGATGCATCTGATAATAATGCCGATGCTAAAAAGAAGAGGAGCATTTCCAAAGATAATGTCAAACAGATTGCCCCAAAAAAGTCACAGACTAAAGGTACTGGTGGCACTAGAGGGAAGACCGTTAAAACATCTTCAATAAAGCCTGTCCGAGACAATCGACGTGAGAGCTCTGCTTCATCATGGAGCACTACGTCAGAAGAGGAGGCTGACAACCCTAGCACAAACGATAAAGAGTATGTTGTATATCTTTTTACCATTACAATTTAATCCTTCCTGTTAATGTGAATGTCTCTGTACATGTATTTTATTCTCTCTCTCTCTCTCTCTCTCTCTCTCTCTCTCTCTCTCTCTCTCTCTCTCTCTCTCTCTCTCTCTCT
>JASKDV010200301.1:0-10938 GCA_032466395.1 Aegires albopunctatus
ATTTTTATTGTAATTACTAATTGAGATTGATAACTGCCCCATTTTATTTCAGCTGGATTTTTATAAAAATTTATTGGGGGGAAAAAAATATATATCAAAATAACTAATACATTTTTTTCCATTCTTTTCTCTCCCCCCCTACCGCCCCAAATCTACAGCTTTGTGATGTCAATGGCTATGTCTACTGTATGGAGCTCTATGCTGGCAAAGACCTTGACGTTGAGAGGGATGACGGGCTAGCTGTCGGTGTCGTCAAGTCTTTGATGGAGACTAGTATGCTACTCGGCAAAGGCTATCATCTTTACACCGACAACTTCTACACCAAGCCAGCTCTTGCCGACTTCTTGTGGTCACATGGCACCATGATCACTGGCACAGTGCGTGCCAATTCAAAAAACTTCCCAAAAGAACTGGGCGCCGCAAAATTAACAATTGGGGAATCGATATACCAACGGAAAAATCATCTCCTCGCTGTCGCCTTTCGCGAGAAGAAAAGCCAGAGAAAACCCGTGCTACTTCTTAGCACCGCCCATGTTGCGTCATCTCAGACAAAAGAGATACGCAATAAGACCGTCACAAAACCATCAATGGTTTTGAGCTATAACAAGAACATGGGAGGAGTTGACATCTCTGATAAACAAATTTATCACTATGCCGCCCAGAGATCAACCAGGCGCTATTGGAAAAAAATTTTTTTCAACCTTATCGACATGTGTGTGTTGAATTCGTGGATTAATTATAATGCTTCTGTGCCTGATGCAAAACTTCAACTTGAGAGAAGGGATTTTATCATTTCCCTAGTTGAAGCTTTGTGTGAATACACACCCGATAATGCAGCAACCCCAGGACCCCCATCTCGTCCCGTCGCACCCACTCCTCGTCCCGTCGCAACCACTCCTCGTCCCACCACCCCCATTCTTCCTGCTACAGCTCATCATCGACTTTTATTGTTGGAGGGGAAAAAAGAAATGGATTGTTATGTGTGTAGTGACAGAAAAACCCCAGGTGGACGAAAAAGAAGCAGACATTGGTGTCCACTCTGCAAAGTCGGCTGCCATGAAAAATGCGAACAAAAACTAGAACATGTCACTGGTCTCGGCCTACAGCGGAAAAGGCGTCGCTTGGAACCAGCACAGTAAAAAATGGGACTCTTTTGTGTATTGATTTTTCATCTGTTCTTATACTTGTTTTTTTTATGGATATAATAGTAATAGTGTAATAATAATAACAACAAACCCAATTCATGTTAGAAAATCAAATAAAGGTAAGCAAATGACATTTTTTCGTTCAATACTTGGTCATTCTTTATTAGAGTGGGACAGAGGCAATGAAGTTTTACATAGATTGTTATATATCATCTGAAAGAGGAATAAATTATCTACAACATGGCTATTTTAGAATTTCAATTGAACCAAAATTTAGTGACCTTATTACTGGTCAAAGTTATCTTTTTCGAGTTGGGTAAACATAAATTCCAAGGTCAAGGTCATATATGTGGGAGGTCAAGGTCACTATGTCATTTACAATAATGTAAATATATTCCTCATTTATTCCTCTTTCAGAAAATATATACTTTTACTATCTTCTTTTTATAAATAAAGCTACCACATTCTATTTTCTTGGCCTTGGTAAAAACAGTAAAATAGGCCTGACATTCTGGCAAGTTACCACTGACAGTTGGAGGGTTAATCTATACAGTAATTGTTGCATCAACTATCAACCAAATTGCCATTATTATGTATGATTTTTAGTCTACTTTGAACAATTTTTCACCTGCAATTAGGTCTTGTAGCATAGCTGCAAACTGTCACAATTCCCACAATTGGTGGTATGATTCACCCGTCCACCTGATCACCACAGAATCCTCCCATATTATCACTGGGGTCTTATCCCGGGTCTCTTTGATTCTTGTGTGGGAATCAAAAAACTTCTGTATCTCAATTTCCCATAGTTGGAAGTGCATTTCAGCATTACAACAATGTGGATTATAATTATAATTATTTTATGTTCAAAGAGCCCATACTTACTCTTTCCTTATGGGCAATTCCACCTGGTTCGTTGACAAAATCTTACACTGAGGCCTAATTTTCATATTTCACCAAATAACTTGAAAATTTATTATGTTGTACTTCAAACATCCAAGTTTCATACCCTTGAAAGCCATATCTCCAAGTACCACCGTTTGGTTGATATAGACCATGACTTTATAAACATTGCTCCAGTCTTAAAATCATAACAGGACAATAAAGACCAGCACAAAACTAGCTAAATGCAAACAAAATAATTGTGTTTTGATGATTTTTTTGAATTTATCCACCAAAATGTCTCATCCAAAGAAATGAAATAATTCAAAGTCATACAATTGATCACAGCTTCAAAAGAAAATCTTGATTGTTACAGGACAAAAAAGTACTTCATAAAGACCACAATTAAATCAAACTGCATGCATACATGTACTTAAAAACAAATATTTCTTCTTAAGGGTCATCAATTAAAAGAATTAAGATAATTCAAACACTCTGACACATTAAATCTTATCTAATTTGATCATAGTTTGCTATTATAGAGAAAATCTCAAACCACATGATCTTAATTGTAACAGGACATAAAATTACCTATTTTTTGTCAAATAAAATTAATTTAATGGTTTTTTGTGTGTAAAAACAGTACACAACACATTTGCCCCTGTTTATGAAATAGTTTACTAGAATGAAGTTTTAGTATTCACTGAAACCTGAAATAAAAATGCTGTGTTGGTCTTAAATGTAACAGGACATATTTTGTTATGTCATCTGTTATAAAACGTTTTAGATGGCCAATATTGATCTCTCTCTATCAAGCAGATTTATGTAATTTTAAAGACCTAATTTAATATTTCATAGCTTATTTGACTCTTCATTATTATATAATAACACTGTTAATTAGCTAGGGTGAAGTAAAAGTAGATATTTCTAGATCTAATACTTAATCGTAACCAGGACATGATGCATATCAATGTCCGTTTCTTTCTAGCATGATAAATCTAAGTAGTGAATGACCAGTGCATAGACTATTGCATTTTTTATTTCATTACTTTCTAACAAATTCATAACCACCCAAGTTATCAATAAAAGAAATTGCAGTTAATCAAGAAAAACGAGAAAATTGTGTCTCAACTCTTAATCGTAACAATTAGATTTCTCATGGACAAAAACAAAAAGACTCAAGCTCTGTGGAGGCCGCCATCTTGAATGAAAATGCCTGTTGCTGCAACTCTCGTGTACAACAGTGGCTTGCGAGAACGAGGCTCAATTCCGCCATTGCATTTTGGAAAACGAAACTACACGGTCGGATCTTAATCGTTTCAAGCGGACAAAAATATAGCCATCGATGCTATAAACACCATAACTTCCTCGCAGGTCAATAAAACCCCATTTCACACCGTAGTTGACAGAAGTAATGTTAATGATATAATCAAAACACAAAATCCATGATTTTCTCTCTTTGTTTGATAGAAATTCACGGTACAATTTTATGGGAAAAACGGACGAAACGAGTAACGATTAAGACCAATTTTTGAGGGTTATGTAATGTAAGTATTATTAAACCTTGACAATAAATGTGACTTTTACAAGATTATTTAACTTTAAATTGAACCTTACATGAGTCAGATTAACTGTAATTATTGAATAGTGGTGAGTATTTCTGTTTAGATGTAAGATTTTCATTGTGAAAAATCGGGTATTTTTTTTATTCCCAAAGTACTTTTCTTACCTTCAAATTGATTTTTGGGCTTTGGCATGCCTATCCAAGCTTCTACAAGTTAAATTCAATGAACACCACAATTTTTGTTATTATTGACATTCAAATTGCTTTTATTCAAGGATTTTTATGTCATGTGTAATTTTGTCAACGAACCAGGGGGAATTGCCCATATGTAGAACAAGCTCTTACAGGCTCTTACAGGGTTTCAAATCTAATCATGGCAGAATGCCTTCTCTCTTCAATTAATAGACTACTCCTCAGTTGGCATTCAGTTTACGCATAGAATTTAACTGATAGATTGTATAATTTATATTCATTGTTAAAGGGAATTTTCTTTTGGGGAAAATGGACATTTGTGTTAGGTGACACAAAGAAGTACTATTTTGGTCCATAAAAGTGTAAGTGTATGGTATTGACAGCCTTAATTTTTATAACAAATGAAACTCATAAAATAAAGTGAAAATCAACAGATAGCGGAAGTAACTTCTCTCCTTGGCAGATTATGTCATTTTGTTCCTTGGTTTACTATAAAATTTCTTTCACGTATGAATATTGAAACCGTTTTTGTTGTTAAAGTTTAAAGTGATATTTCAATCGTTAATTTCAAAATCATTTACATTCCTAAAATAATTCACCAGGGAACTTGGAAATGCAGGCGATAGGAAGCAACTTGTTTCTGCATCCGTTGCCATGGTACACAACATACCTGAACTTATTGTAAGCCAGGAAGTAAGTTTATTTTCATTCTTTGATTTTGATGTGTCTTTAACACCAAGTTTTTCAGGTGCTTTTTAAAGTGCACATTTAGTATTATACGGTACATGGTAATTTGGGATAGTTAATTCACCTGGGATATTTTTGTATATTTTCATTTAAGTGATCTGATTCCTTAAAACATTTCTTTTTATGTTATATTATTTATAATAGTATGCAGAAGAATTGTCAATTCAAAAGAGACAATTGAATCATTGATTGTGTTCTAAACTTTTGATTTATTGATTTAGTTTCTTAACCCTAATCGTACTTGTGGGGTACTTTTTTGGTACCCCTGAGGTTGTTTTGAATGCTTTACTTTAAGTGCAAAATTATCAGTATTCCTCAAAAAATTATTCTTTTAAAAACATATGCAAAATTGATTTGACGCCGTAGTCACCCCATTCAAAAAATATGGATGTGTATTGTTTTTTTTCTCTTTATGAAACATGGGGGTCCCTGGATACCCCATTAGATCGTACGAATATGTAATGATTTTTTCACTATATGATACATAATGAATGTCCCATTCGTATGTTTGCTGTTTATTTATTTTTTTTATGAATAGCAAGCCCTTGAATTGGGTAAGGAAGATGAACACAGACTTTTGAAGGAGAGAAAACTGGTTTTACTGGTGGATTTGGATCAGACATTAATCCATACAACCAATGATAATATTCCTCCAAATCTTAAGGTAAAACTACATTTTTATCAAAGCCTTTTTATAGCACAGACTTTTATTTTTATTATCTTGGTTTTAAAAATGTGTAGCAGAATTTCTCTTAAATAGGTATAAATATGAATAAAAGACAATTAAAAGTTAGAATGCTCTTAATTGTGTAAAGTAAGTTTAGTTTAACTAATTCCCACCATTATTCTTTGCTGGTTGTGCCAAAATTATCTCTTTTTGCATGTAACTTTATCAATAGTTTTTTTTTTTGTTTTTTTTTTTTTTTTTTTAAATGAAATTCAGGTTTAATTTAACTTTAATGTGACCCAGTATTATCAAACTGCTCAGAAATAAAAAGGGAATGTGAATCTGAACAGGTTTAACATGGTAGTTGTTGCTTGATGTATTAAAACTTGGAGATACCCTTTCGCCTTTTGTAAGCTGCTGATAGCGGTCGAAAGGCTGTTTGGAAATGCGCAGAGCCGCTGTGACTGTGAGTGGTTGAATGGACGGAATCAGTTAGAGAGCTCATCTTGTTGAATTAAAGAACAGCATTAATACAGTGGAATCCTCTTAATTTGAATTTCTTAGGAATGAAAACTTTGAATAATTAAACCTTGAGTTGAAAGTGTCAAGGTAATTTTGGCCTTGTTTTTATTGTGATATAATTATTATTATTATTATTTCCATAGCCTTTATTACATGAATCTATGTGGCTGAGCTTGACTCTTTCTTTAGTCGTTTATCCATTTTTTTATTTTTTATTTAAGGGCGTCAAACACTTTCAACTCTGGCATGGCAAAGGATACATGTGGTATCATACAAGGTTTCGACCATATACCGAAGAGTTTCTGAAAGCAGTGTCTCAAATGTATGAACTACACATCTGTACCTTTGGTGTTCGAATGTATGCACATATCATTGCTCGCTTGTTGGACCCAAATGAGAAGTATTTCTCTCATAGAATACTCTCTCGAGATGAGTGTTTTGACAACCTGTCAAAGACTGCAAATCTGAAGTGAGTTGAAATCCCAAATGTCTTTGATAAATTCATTTATATCTTACCATTCTAATTGCATCTATTTATGTTCTTTGCCTCACAATTTGGAAAATTATACTTAATAAAAGTGTATGTAGAGAGAAAGATAGAGAGAGCGAGAGAGATTGATTGATATGTTATTATGTTACAGTTACTTTAACTGCCGAAGAACTTTTCTATTGTATGTCTTTGTACCTACAAAATGGCAATTAACAGTTATTGTTATTATTATTATGTAGAGAGAAAAGAGGTGCAGACAAATAATGGAAGGCTTTTGGTGTCATAAATAACTTCTTAAGAACATTTAAGCCTAATGGATGGTTGGCTTACTAACCTTAAGGTTGTAAATAGAGTTTGTCATTATGTTGACTGAGACATACTGGCATTTCTTTTTCACGCACGATAGACGCTTGTATTGTCTTTTCTTTCTTCTTTCTCTCTTCTTTTTTTTTTTTTTCTTTTTTTTACTAATATAGCAATCATTGACAAATTGTGTGCAATGTGAAAGAGCTTCTCTTATGACATATTATAATGTTTTCCTTAGAAATTCTACAGGAAGTGATAAATTTGAATTGAAATTGAATCAAGTAAAATTGTTTCTAATAAATACGTTTTGTAGATCTGATCTTCATTCATGTAAAAATAACTTTTGAGTTTGAACCCACTTAGACTTGAAATTTAGAAAATTTGTTAGACAGCATAAGAAATCAATAATTGAAATTTTTAATTAATTGAATATCATTCCCCTATTTGCTTGTCACCTTTCCAATGTCTATCTTTAGTTTTCTTTTTCAACTCAGAGCCCTTTTTCCTTGTGGAGATACCATGGTTGGCATCATTGATGACAGAGAAGATGTATGGAACTTTGCCCCAAATCTCGTCCATGTGAAACCCTATCGCTTCTTTCAGGGAACAGCCGATATCAATGCTCCACCAGGCCTTACAAAATCAGAAAATGATGACATACCCGTCAACCACAAATGTGTGGATCAAAATCGGAAAAATTCTGGAGATTCTGGTAATGTTGGTGGGGAAAAGAAAGAAAAAAGTAGCAAGAATTCTAATGAGATAGAAGGTGGTAATGATGGTAGTAAAGAATATTCTGAAAAGAGTCCAATTGATAATGCTGATACAGTGGATGAAAAGTCATCCGAGAAGCTGTGCGACAGTGAACAAGAATTATCTTTGGGTGGAGCAAAGCTAAAAGAAGAAATAATTGAAAACGATGACGATTCTAATTCCAAGCAGGACATTTCTGAGATAAGTTACAAGTCTGAGGATGTCGTATTATCTAGTGGAAAGAGAGAAGTTGAGTCAATGGAAAGTGACAATCTAAATGGCCTGTGTGTGAAAGACAGTCAAACGATTGAGGGTGATAATGTTGAAGGTGAAGAGGAGGAGAAAAAAGAAGTTGCTGTGGAGAGTAGCTCTATAGAAAATGAAGACAAAGGTGAGGTGGAGGACAGCAGCAAAGATGAAAACAAAGAAATTGAGTGGGAAGATTCAGATGATTATCTGCTTCATTTGGAGGAAATTTTAAGGAGGGTCCACACAGCTTACTATGAGATGTATGAACAGGCACAAAAGAGTGGTTCCACAAGCCAGCTTCCTGATTTGAAGAACATCATTCCTTATGTCAGAAAGAAAGTCCTAAAGGGTGCAAACATCGTTTTCAGTGGTATGTTTCCTTTGAATGTGCCTATGGAACGAAGCAGAGCTTTTATCACTGCTAAGGCTCTTGGGGCTAACGTTCAAAATGATTTTGTATTCAATAAACCAAAGCAAGGCAAAAATACAGAAGCAACCACACATCTTGTGGCGGCAAAACCTGGAACAGGGAAATACAAAAGTGCTTTGAAAGCCAAAGATATTCGCATAGTTAGCGGAGATTGGCTTTGGGCTTGCAATGAAAGATGGGAGTGGGTGGATGAAAGATTATTTCTGATGTCAGATTCTCCGAAACAGAAGGAATCTGCAGTTGAAGACATTGAAATGGAAGACTCTGCATGTAAAGGAAATAGGGCTGGCAAACGAAAGCGACCAGCTGCCCCTTCAGGAGATGAAAAGGATACTAATGTTGAGGAAGATAAAGGGTCTGGCGAGGCTTCACAACAATTAAATAAACGGTTGAAGAATAAGGGCTCAGCTCAGGTGGAATTTTCAGCTGATAATAATTCAATGTCTTCAGAGGAAATTCCTGAAAAACTTTCTACCAGTTATAATCCTTTGTATTCATTTTCTGATGCGGACATTGAGTTTATGGACAAAGAAGTAGATGAAATGATGGCAGAGGACGGTGGAGATAGTTCTGATGAGTCTGATCAAGAAAGAGTTTCTCGATTAAGGAAAGAAGTACTTGGACAGTCGTCCAGCTCTGATTCAGATTCTGACAGTTTAGCGGGTGATTTTCCACGTGGATGGAAAATGAGGCGAAAATCATTTTCTCCTCCCCATAGTGATCATAGCAGCGATAAAGGAAAGCATACAGACGAGGAAGTATCAGAAACAGAATTAGAGCAATACCAAAAGACTGTGGAGGCGTTTAGTCCTCTGGACTCTGGTTCTGAATCAAATAGTTGTGCAGACTCCATTGGTTCTGTAGATGATGAAATTGCTGAAGCAGTGGAAAAAGAATTTCTCAGTTCTTTGTGATTCAAGGACTGCTTATGGATTTTAGTTTGACCCTCTGCAGCAACTTATGGTGACTTTCATTGATTTTATTATTTTTTAAAATTTCTGAACTTGTTGGAGTTTGAGCGACATTTGTTTGATCTCATTTTCTTATCTTTATGAAAGATGCCAAGGTAGTTTTCAGAATTCATTCTGCATTAATTAATTCAAATGTGGTTTCGTTCTTGAATTCTGTTTAGAAGGATTCATTTTTTTCTACCGAGATTGGATATTATAAAATCAACAAAAATTCTGTGCTGTTCCTCTGTTTCAACCAAGAGCAATTGGTTATGGTTGCAGTGGTGTTCGCATGTGCCAAGAATTATTTGTGTATGTGTGAGTGTTTCTTTTGTACATGTATTTGAGGATATAAGCGTTATGAAGCCAAAAAATATTTGCAGTGAAATTTCTGTGTGCAAATTGTTGAAAATGCAATTTTTTATTACCTTTATCTTGCTTTATTTATATTGACACTGACAAAACACTCCATTGATTTTCATCTTAAAGTCATTTTAAATCATTCCAAAAAAATGTTACTAACAGAAACCATTCCCCCATACACACAATCATGTAAAACCCAGAACCCAGTCTGATAACACTATTAACACTACAAACCATTTATTTACTACTTTACTGATCCCCAACTACTAAAATCTAAAGAATCCCTATTCACAGCAAACATTGTTGTTATTTTGTAGAATGATGAAATAGAAGCAATTTGTCTATTCATAATAGTGATAATAATATTATATAGAAATTTCATAGCACTCAAGTTTTGTTATGCTGTGTCTATTAAATTATGTTCCGTTTGCTGTACATGTAATCACTATAGATTAAGATATGAAGACTTATTACGAAAATATTAATTTGTTACAAATAAGCGACGATCGGTCAATGATTAGATTTCATAAGAAATACCATGGATATGAAGAATATTTTTGTATGCTGTGTGATGACATATCAAAAGTTTGAGATGTCTTTGTAATTAAATAGGGTTTGAGGCAGAGGGGTTTCAGATAAATAGTATTAAATACATTAATCTTTGTCTCTAGTGGGGTTATTTCATATTCTTAATGAATTTAATATTATTTATCATTTTAATTACTATCAGCATGAAATTATTAGATTAAATTACTTATTATTATTATTACCATCATCATCATCATTATCATCTTCATCATCATCATTATTATTACCATTATATGTATTATTTTTATTATTTACTATTGCTAACATCATCATCAATATACCGGTATAGCTTTGTGTTATATTTATTTTTGATACTGAAAAATTAGATCTATTCTAAGTCTTCTTTCGTTTGGAACTTTTTTGTTTTGTGTGTAAGTGTAACTTACACTGTAAGGATCCCAAGACTACTGAAATCAAGAAGAATGAGAGATGATATTAAGACAGATACATACATCTTTTAATTTGATTCAGTGGTGAATTGGAGAACTGATTTTGAGATAAATGGCATCATTTTCATAATTTTAATTGTTGACATCATGTTGATTCCACGATGATTTATTTTGTTGCACATGTTATCTGTATTAAATTGTAATATAAAGATACATTTTTATAAACTACCATTACTACCAAAGTGTGAAATTTTGTGATTTGATTCATTTATTGTTTGTACGCTCTCTCTTTCATTTATGGTACGCTCTCTCTTTCATTTATTGTACTCTCTCTCTTTCCTTTATGGTACGCTCTTTTTTTCATTTATTGTACTCTCTCTCTTTCATTTATGGTACGCTCTCTCTTTCTTTTATGGTACGCTCTCTCTTTCTTTTATGGTACGCTCTCTCTTTCATTTATGGTACGCTCTCTCTTTCTTTTATGGTACGCTCTCTCTTTCATTTATTGTACTCTCTCTCTTTCATTTATGGTACGCTCTCTTTCTTTTATGGTACGCTCTCTCTTTCATTTATTGTACTCTCTCTCTTTCATTTATGGTACGCTTTCTCTTTCTTTTATGGTACGCACTCTCTTTCATTTATTGTACTCTCTCTCTTTCATTTATGGTACGCTCTCTTTCTTTTATGGTACGCTCTCTCTTTCA
>JASKDV010200323.1:0-10935 GCA_032466395.1 Aegires albopunctatus
GTATGTGTGTGTATATGTGTATGTGGGTGTATGTATATGTGTATGAGTGTGTGTGTGTATATGTGTATGTATGTGTGTGTATGTGTATGTATGTGTGTATGTGTGTGTATGTATGTGTGTGTATATGTGTATGAGTGTGTATGTATGTGTGTGTTCATGTGTGTACGTATGTGTGTGGGTGTATATTATGTGTATGTGTGTGTATATGTGTATGTATGTGTGTGTATATATGTGTGTTGTAAAAGATAACCTCATTGGACGAGCTCGATGGGACAGAATGTTGATATTGTTGGTGTATTGAATGTATCCACTACTTTGGTGATATCAAGGTTTTCCAAGACGACTTATTAACAGTAATAACAGCCAAGGGTTCTATTACAATTACATGCGCGCGTATACACAGGGGATCTCCTAGATTATAGTCCGTCTCCGATAGGACTTGGCACTCATTTTATCCTAGCAACTGACTAAAGGTTAGGGATCAGAAGGACATCGTGTTTAACTCTTGGACAAGGTTATTTACATGAATTGCCTACGTTGCGGCGCTGTACCTAGGGCTGACGCTCGGTGACGGTAAATACCAAATGATAATTTTCCTTCTGGGATGAATAAAGTGAAATTTTATTATTTCCATTTTAAAGCATGCAGATGCAAGTGCAAGTTGACCTTAGAAAACCGCAGCAAATACGATTTGATATGGTTGATCTTTAGCTGTGAAGTCATCTAAAGTCAGGTTTAGTTATGTCACAAGTGCACTTATATAGCGCTAATCGTCAAGGAACCTTGGCATCAGGGCACTTTACAATTTTTTCACTCACCCTGGCCAACAGCAACATAGAACGCATATGACAAGACTGGCAGCCTGTTGGTTACAAAAGCTATTTTCGGACACGGACAACGCTGTCTTAGCGAGCAGGTACCCTGTACACATTCACACTCACACCTAAGTCGAGGAAGTAAGATGGAACAAATCGCCAATGAACAGAGGTTATCGAAATAATTTGTGTCTAGCGGGATACGTTCCTACCAAGTCATCCAGCCGGCAGGTGTTTTGTTAGTGGAACTGCGCGTGTTTCTTGTGTTAACCACTAGACCATTGATGCCCGCCAAAAAGAGTGTAAATGAGTACCTGCCTGTTACGACAGTGTTGTCCTTGTCCTAAAATTGTATTTGCACACCTAACAGTGTAACAGGCTGGCGGTCTTGTCCTGTGTGTTCTGTGTTGCTATCAGTCATGGGAAATGAAAAGTCATTGTTAAAATGTAAAGTACCTAGGATCCTTGGAAATAAGAACTATCTATATAAATGGGCATTTTTTAAATGTGAATTTTTGAATTTTAATTACCTTAATGTCACAAGGAGCGGTTATAATTCAAGGATACCCCCAGATAAAGCTGGGCTTATAGTCTGTATCTCCGCTCATTGCAGATTCACAGACTTTACATCTGTACCCCCTCTACCCCTGCGGCAGGCCATTTCTCTCAAGTGCCTTCTCAACTCCTTGAGGAACATACAGCGGAGCATCCAATTACCAGCTCTTCTCACTAAACTTGCTAGCATACTATATACTGACCATATCTGCCTATACCGGGTACCCTCTTTATACCTGAGTGTGGTGAGGAAAATACCAGTGGAGAGTCTTTCTTGATGACTCAACGTCAGACTTAACACCAGCAGAAATCAAAATCACTCAACCACCACATTATTGTTCAGTATGACGCGCTCCTTAGATTTCTCCAGGGGTGAGATACTTGAAAAACAAATTTTTAAACGAATATAAACTAAATTTTCTTATTTTCAAAAACCTACAACCTTTTAAAAATCAATAAACAAAGATAAATTAGAAAAATCAATAAACAAAGATGAATTAGAAAAATCAATAAACAAAGATGAATTAGAAAAATCAATAAACAAAGATGAATTGGAAAAATTCAATAAACAAAGATGAATTAGAAAAATCAATAAACAAAGATAAATTAGAAAAATCAAAATACAAAAAAAAGATAAATTAAGAGGTTTGAATGTCCAAACCTTTCAAATCTGGGGCAAGGCAGTCGCCCCGCCTCCTCACAGTCACACACACTCGCACATTCACATATTCCTCCCTATCCAGTAGTCCATTTCATCAAAAAATCTTTCTCAACTCCCAGGTATACAGTAGTACAGCAAAGTTCAATGACATTTAATGACATCCTGCATCCTCAGTGAGAGTGAGACATCTTTCCCTATCTGAACACATGTTACTGTTACACATGTAGAGGTGGCAGGTTCGTTCCCCTACGCATCACTAGATTTGTTTCGTTTCTTTCCTTCTATAGGTTCTTGTCTTTGTCTCTAAGGAGTTACAGTGCAACCCCTGGATAACGACATCGTCCGGGACCGGAAAAATATGTCGTTATTCAGGGGTGTCGTTATTCCGGGGTTTTCAAAATGGCGGATAAAGGTGGCTTGGTGAGACTTCCGTGAACATAACGATGCGATGCGCGGACCAGTGCCCGTGATAAAACACGCCCCATCCATGTTAGAATATGTATTTTTCCTGTTGACAAAGGGTTTACCAGTTAGACCTATGCTTTCACTCTCTGATGTGTACGTGTATTGTCATTGTTTTGATCGTAAACAGTGCTTGAACGCTGTAATGGATAGAAACACTAACAAGCTCTGGCCATTTTGAATCCACTATTGATTAACACTTCCTGTGTTTATCAGGATGAGTAACTCAAAACCCAAAAGATACATAACAATTAAAGTGGTTATATCCCTTTGAATAGTACCTATTCCATTACATCTCCTCCTACCTAGAATTTAATGCGATCAGTTAATCTAAGATATCATGGACAAGTTAGAACAATTTTGATTACGCAGCCTGATTTGATAAAATACTTATAACGTTATGAATGTTGAGAGAATAGTGTCCAGACTTCATTGATCATAAGTCATTTACATGGTTGAAGAATGTTCATCTTGCACATAACCAAATGTCCATGGCAATTCAAAGTAAACTCTACTAAATCTTGACTAATTCAGTGTCTTTTGATTGTCTCTCATAAATCATTAATGTGCATTTTCAAATAGGACATGATTATAGGAGAATTAAGACAATTATCTAACAGATAACTTGCTGTTGCTGACATAATATTATGTGATACAGAGAGGTTTAGAAAAAGAGGGATAGGAGTGGTAGGTAAACACAAGTGGGATATTAAAATTACACAGTGAAACTGGGATTGATAGAGGAGCATCATTGTGACTCATATCAAATCCTAACGACGAAACGAGTAACCTTGCATGACACAAAATGTGTCAGGAACACAAACGTTGAAACCAAAAGGGTTAAAAAAACAATAAAAGCGACAAGGCATTAACGAGCTATGACCTTGTTACATATAGTTCGTTGGGGCATTTAACATCTGATTGGTGCCCAAATAATATACGATACGATAATCTTGTGCGATGACGGTGCTTGATTTTACGTAGTTCATTTCATCACATAGTCATTGAATCATTGGGGAGGCTTTCTTGTTCTTTTAGGTCGTTGAGGAGCAGGGACTGTCACAGTCTGTTCTTCATCTCTGGTTTTCAGGTTTTCAGATGGTACATCATATACTTCTTCACTTTGTTCTAGTTCTAACATTTCCTCCTCAGCTTCTTCTTCTTCCAGCGTAGGGGGTCTGGGAGACTTCTTAAAGAAACTGGAATTTCTCGTGATTGTTTTATTGTTCCTCTCAGCTGTGATCATAGAACCCTTTTTTGTACTGACCGTATAAGGAATTGGTTCATAAGGAGTGGAGGGTCTTAAACATGTAGTGTCTTTAACCAAAACAGTGTCTCCAACTTGTATTTCTGATGGTTTGACGTACACTTTGTTGTCTGCATAATATTTCATCTTAGATTTGGCAATTGTATCATTTTGTTGAATTGTGGCATCAGTTTCAGTTTTGGCTTGAAGTGGAGATTCAGGGAGCTTTGTTTTTAAATTGCGACCGAAAATCACTTCTGCAGGTGCCTTCCCTGATGAAGAGTGGGGGGTAGATCGATAGGCAAGAAGAAATTTGAACATTTCCTGTCTCCAGTTCTTATTTTCTGCATGCGCAGCCTTAATTGATTTTTTAATTGTACGCATGAACCTTTCAGTTTCAGCATTTGCTCTAGGCCAAAGAGGGGTGATCTTTCTATGTTTAATACCCATGTTCTCCAGGTATTGCTTAAATTCAAAACCATTGAATGGTGGTCCATTATCGGTTTTTATGGAATCTGGGATACCAAATTCTGAAAAGATTTTATCTAGTTTTGGTATAACTGTTCTTGAAGACGTACTTTCAACAATGTCTACAACGACGTATCTAGAATATTCATCTGTGACGACAAGCAAATGTTTTCCATCTGGCAAATATCCAAAGTCCGCACTAAGTTCTGACCATGGTTTGGTTGGTAAGTCAGACATTTGAAGTGGTTCTCGGGTAGTTATTGGAGTTGCGACTTGACATGCAAAACAGCCTTTAACAGCCTTTTCTACAGCACTGCTCATGCCATAGAACCATACCTTCTCACGGAGTAGTGAAAGCGTTTTTGTTTTGCCTTGATGGCCACTGTGTGCTAGTTGTACAGCTTTGACTTGGAGAGATAATAGTAAAACAATTTGCTTGCATTTCAGAAGTATGGCAGATGTGGTGACAGACAATTCATTTCAAAGTTTCTGATTTCCTCTGGCAGTATTTTGGACCTTTGATCATGCCAATTGCCTTTTTGAATTGCTTTGATGACGGCCTGTAATGTTAGATCATTTGCTGTTTCCTCTTGAACTTGGTCTAAAGTCATTGCTTTGGGAACACTATTGATTGCCAGGTATTGTACATATTCTTCAGCAATCTTTTGTTCTCTAGAACTTGGTTGATTAAACTTGCTAGGATGTCTACTCATGTAATCTGCCGGGTTGTCTTTGCCAGGTCTATAGACAATTTTTAGATTGTATGCCTGCGTTCTCATGACCCACCTTTCTATTCTTGCTGGTAATTTACCCTTAGAGCTTTCAAAGAGAGACACAAGTGGTTTGTGATCGGTATATATCGTGACAGTTGGAGAACCGAACAAATATACATGTAAGTGCTCGCATGCCCATGTTACGGCTAATGCTTCCCGTTCCGTTTGGGAATATCTCTGTTCAGTCTCTGTTAGAGCACGGCTTGCAACTTGAACAATTTGTTCTGATCCATCTGTACTCTTTTGTATGAGAATAGCAGATGCTCCAACTGGACTTGCATCAACATATATGTGCGTTGTCTTTTGTGGATCAAAGTAAGATAAGCTAACAGCTTCTTGGAGTTTGAGTTTCAACATCTTTATAATATCATCATGTTCTTTTGTCCATTGAAACTTTACATTTTTCTGTGTAAGTTTGCGAAGACCATGAGTAAGGGTTGCATAGTTCGGAATGAAACGTGCTCCGCAAAAGTTCAGCATTCCTAGAAGGCTTCTAACTTCTGACACATTTGTTGGGATAGGCATATCGGCAATTTTCTTCAACTTGCTAGGACATGGTTTCATACCTTCGGCAGAAAAAACGTGACCCAGGAATTCTATGGACGTTTTCATGAATTGACATTTGTTTCGATTCAGCGTTAGATTCTTTTCTTGGAGTCTTTCCGAGACACCTTATAGATTAGTTTCATGGGATTGCTGATCTTTCCCAAATACAAGGATGTCATCACTGATATTCACGACACCAGGCAAGCCATTCAAAGATTGACAAACAGCTTCCTGAAATACTTCAGCAGCACTGTTCACTCCAAAATTCAGTCTCTTGAAGCGATATAGACCTCGATGAGTTGCAAATGTTGTTATGTAGCGCGATTCCTTGTCGAGTTCGAGCTGATTGTATCCCTGATTTAAATCAAGTTTACTGAAGTATTTTGCTCCAGACAAAAGTGTTGCCAGCTCATCCAATGTAGGCATGTTGTGACGTTCTCTTCTGATTGCTTTATTTGGAGATCTCATATCAACACATACTCTAATATTGTTTGGACTCTTGGGTTTAGAAACAATGACTAGAGGACTAACCCATGGCGTTGGGCCTGTTGCTTTGTCAATTACACCCAGATCCAGTTCTTTTTCAAGGTGTTCACCGAGTTGTTTACGCATGTGGAATGGAATCCTCCTATAGCGTTGAGCAACTGGTTGCACAGATTCATCAATATGCAAGTGTACAGAGTGATCTTTCAGTTTTCCAAGACCAGTAAACACATCATGGTATTGTTGCATGATGTCACAGTCCATCTTGTTAATCATAGTCAAGAGTCCTAAATCCTGGCTTGTTTTCCAGCTCAAAATAGCAATGTCTTTTGTGTCTACAACCAGAAAATCGATATGCTGATTATGACCATTATGAGAAACTTCAACTTTAAACTTTCCTTGTACCTTCAGAGGTGATTTTGATGAGAATGGGTATACTTTGGTTTCACATTTCTCAAGCTTTGGTTTATAGCTTAGTCTGTTGAAATGATGGGTTGGCAAAATGTTCGTACTTGCTCCAGAATCAGCCAGAACATCTATCATTTGGCCTTGAAACTTGATTGAGAAGATAGGCATATCTTTTCTTTTCGAGAAGAATGTGAATACATAGTCGTCTTCTGATTCAGATCCTGATTCCTCATTGTTTCCATGCACTGCACTGACCTTCTTTCTTGATTTTGTTGAATATTTGTGATTTTGTGGATTCCCTGATTTACAAACGGAAGAAAAGTGATTAAGCTTGCCACAGTTCCGACATGTTTTTCCATTTGTAGGGCAATTCTTCTGTCCACCTGCATGGGGCCAGTCTCTACACAGTTTCTACATTTTTGTTCTTGATTCATAGGCTTTCTGCGGTATTTGTCAGTTGGATTTGGATTTTTTGTACGATTCAGTTTTGATTGACGACGTGTACTGAGTTTATGGCAGGGTTTTCCTTCCTGTTCAACCTGTTGGACATGTTTTCTAGTCAACTGAGCTGTTCTTGCAAACTGCAGCAGTTCTTGCAATTTGAGGTTTGGATTGCTAAGTCCCTTTTCTCGAACTTTTGATGACTTACATCCAATGATCATCTGTGACTTTATTTCATCTTCTGTGTTCGTAAAATGACATGTTATTGTTAAACTAAGCCATCTTGGAAAGTTCGTTATAAATATCATCAATATCATCAGTTTGTGGTTTCAGATGACAAAATGTGTACCGTTGTATTTCCTTGTTCACCTTTGGGTTGAAATGCTCAGTGATTGCTTCCACAAGCTTGTCAAAATGTGTTTTATTTCCTTATTATATCCCTTTGAATAGTACCTATTCCATTACAACCACAATACTTTACATTGTGGTAAATACGATTCTTGTTGCTTTCATAATGCACTTCCTAGATGTTGCACCTACTTTGGTCAAAATGATAAAAAATACATGTAACATGTCACTGTTAATCCTCCATTATTTTAAATCCGCTTTTATTAATAATAATATAATATCAGTGTAAAGGGCGAATTAGGAACTAATACTGAGAGGCATAAAAACGTATCCACTTTTGAAATGTTGTCAATATTAAAATATCACTACGAACAGAGAGCACTATTGTTGTAATTAGGTGTCTGTCCATTGGACGACAACGGTAACGGATTTCGGTGAGTTGTTCGCAATCTGTCTTATTATTTTCTCTTTACCACGCGGAGCACGTCCATATTTATGGTTTTCGCACACTTTCTTCTTAAAATCGCCAATTTCTTCATTGCAACCGCCTCTTTCACTCCAGACGTCACCGTGCTGAAAAAACAGTTGTTTTGATTTTTGTTAAACACTCGAACCCAGAACAATGCCGAAATTAAGCTCTAATGATCGAGGAGCTAGAAGCTGGGATGCCTGCTCGCAGAGTTGCTCTTGGGTTTGGTTACATCCACATTACAGGAACCGTTTTCAAGCATCCGGTACGTCAGCCGACAGACCCAGAACCGGAGCGCCTCGTGTTGCCTCAGATCGTGACGATCGTCAGATAATTCTACTGCATTTACGCATTCGTTTTCAAATGGCTACTGCAACTTCGCGGCAGTTTTATGGAAGGCGATAAAACATCAGTACGACGGAAATTACATGGTCATGGCCTCAATGCTAGAAGAAGAAGGCCGCACGTAGGACCATAGTTGACAGAATCTTGTAGATTCAGAACAATGGAATGGACAGAGCTGGCCATTGCTGCTACTGTGTATGGTCAAAAATACAGAAAAGTCTTAGTGCAATGCCTTTTTTGTGGGCCTACAACGATGTGCATGCCTTTCAACACCACAATGCCTGGGCACACACAGCCCGTATAATAATATCAACAGTATCTTTTCGAACAAACGTCAATGTGTTAGAGTGGCCGGCGCATTCTTCAGATTTGTTTACCAATCGAACTCATTTCGGATGTGCTAGGACGCCGCGTGACCGCACGACGAAATGTCAACAACCTTCAGCATTAACGTTGTGCATTAGTGGAAGAATGGAACCACATTTTGCAATTTCTTCCAAAGTTGTGCGGTTAATGAGACGCCGATGTCAAGCGCGTGTGAACACCCAGGGTGGACATACCGGATATTGCTTAAATTTCTGGACTTGGGTCACTCGTGATTAACTGGCCATAATTTCTTTATAACTCAGGTAAGATCTTATAATTTGCTGTGCAAGTGTACACATACGTGGTCTTCATGTCCTTCATTTTCAAAATCAATCCCTATATTATTTTGAATTTTCGAACGCTTTAAAGAAGTACATACTTTTTTATGCCTCTCACTTACTCTCACGCACTGACTCTCAGTATATTATTTCTTTAAATGTCATGAGTTTATGTACAAATAACATAATTGCAATCAAGCCATTCAACCATAATCTTAGATCATTATATGAATCATAGCGTATGATTAAATGGGACATTATGTTTTTTATTTTGTTTGTATGTCTCTTTATCTAAATGAGATGAAAATATTTCCATCAATTGCAATTATTATTCATATTTATGGCATAGTTTGAGCATGATGTGTTTATTTTGCCTTAGATTATGTTACCATGGTCAAGTTACCTTTTTGCTAAAAATCATTTACAAATATTTTCTCTTATTCCAAGGATTGCCAATGTCTCTAGTCTCTTGGGTTCATGGACTTTGTTTAAATGTTCTGAAGAAGTAAGAACCAAATTTCTGAATCCAGATATCACCATGGATGAACTTAAAAGCCTTATGAAGGATTTTGTACAGTGAGTAGTTTGTGTGTGAGTTTGTGTTTATACAAAATGAAATCTGATGAAAGTTAAAATTTATGGAATAAGTAAGAAAACTTGTATCAACTTAAGTTCATAAGTTCGGGCTCAAAATTAATTGAGCTAAGGTCAAATTTAACGCAATTAAAAAATAATATATATACATAGGTATAGGTATTGATATGCCTAGAGAGTAGATTGTTGGGCGTGATGTCAGGTTATTGGGGAAAATTCTTTACATGCATTTCCTCACCGTACCCAGGTGTAAAATGGGGCAGAGGAGGATCTTGTCAGTATGTAAGAGTGAAACGCCTTTCACCGGTATGCACAACCCCCCCCCCCCCCAACCCCCCGGGTTGAGAAGGATTTTGGGATACTTTGAAGCGCATTGAGCACATTGCAATTTAGTGGGAACGTGCTATATAAGAATGCTCTTTTCTTTTTACTTTAGATTGCTAGATTACTTACTTACTTAATATTCTGTATGATATTCCAGGAAAGCCCAAACAGGACAACTTAAAGATGCTGGTTATGCAGAGCCAGCCTATGGTATGTCAAAGTTAGGTTTGAACCTTATGACCCTCATACAACAACGGGAACTGGACAAACAGGGAGCAGACGACATTGTTGTCAATGCCGTAAGTGTTTGTATAATGTCATCCCTATAATGGAAGAATGCCTGGAGTGTATAGATAGGTTTACAAAATGCCCAACACTAGTTCTATTAATATTAATCTAGTTCAAAAATTTGAAATATATCCCCATGAGGGTATATAATTACATGTCATTGTAGTAGTAGATGACACTACAGTATGTTGAATAAGGGTACCTTATGTAAGAAAGTTTATTGTGTACAGCTCTCCGTGGCAGCAGAAATATTGTTTTAGTCATCAGGTCTCGTTGATAATTATTAGCCTTGAACTAGTTTGTATGCCTTGTCACAGTGATAGACGGTGGAATGGCCCTTATTGTTGTGGAAAAGAAATGCATGTACATGCATTATATTATTTAAGGTACCGCATATATCCTTATTCCTCAGTAGCATAGTGATAATTCATACTGCATCATTAAACCAACAAAGTAATACAACTAAAAGCAAGCAATTTGAATCTCCCATCGAGAGAAGTCAACTCAAGGTTGCTTAAACAGTATACAGTGCACTGAATGACTTTTCTATTTGTTTAAAATAGAGAGTTTAACCCTTTTCGCTACTTTAGTGATATCAAGGGCATTGAATAATTCTTCTCCAAGCTATACATAACAACTATATAATAACATAATAGGAGTTATACCATATACATGATACATGTATAGCTCTTTGGTTGTACCGTCCATCTCCCTCAATCCGATCCACCAAGTCTCACCGCATACTAAGACTAAGAGTAGATGCCTCTGACTAGAACTAAGTTTGGAGACGGGGCTTTTTCCATCTTTGCTCAAGGTCATGGAACGGTTTGCCGGAAAATTATAAAAGAATCTAAATCATTGGCAAACATCAAAATGCAGTTTAAAAAAAAAACCTTCACCTTTTTATATCCATCTATGAATAGCTTTTATCTTTACTTGTGATTTTTATGTGTTAATGATAAAATGGTATACTTCAAGACCATGATTATATTACATGTATTATTATTATTATTATTATTATTATTATTATTATTATTATTATTATTATTATTATTATTATTATTA
>JASKDV010200334.1:0-10935 GCA_032466395.1 Aegires albopunctatus
GCTGAATTGACAGTGGCATACATGTAACGCAATGCCAAATTTGATAGGGTGGGAAGTTGTTCCTTGCAAGACTTCCAACAGGGTGCACTGTTTCTTGGCTGATGGGCCTGGTTGTTCAGGGTTGAATTTAAATTTAGCCTCTAACTTTCTAAGCGCTCGGCATGCTTGTCAGTTTTCATGTGATTATCCACAGATGATTTTCTGTGATGGTCTAAAAAAACGATTTTGCAGGCATTGTAAATCAATTTACTTCCAGAAACATATGTAGTCTTTAGAAACTGCCTATGACGGCCCCAGGCTGTAGTCTTAGAGCCTTTCTTTGAGGTATCATTAAACATAGTGTTTGATAATCAGAATAGTCAAAACAGAAAATGCGTAAATTTGATCGAGATGAAGGTTGAGTCAATCAGATTAAATTTAAACAAAGAAGAATGAATTATTTACTTCCTGTGTTGTCAAGGGAAGTTATTTGCGAAATCTTAATAGTGTTGAGTGGCAGTGGCAATAGCATTTCCACATGTTTAGCATATATACGACTCCATAACAGGGAAAAATCATGAAAAATGCAAAAAAATTGCGGCATTTGTCAAAATTGCGGTTCCGTTGCGGTAAGTCCGAAAAATCGCGGCCGAGTCGCGATTTTCCGCGGACAGATTAGTTAGATCTGAGGGATATGAATTACAATGAAAGTGAAAGATAAAAGATTTCCTAAAAACATTACACACATGTATCCATGCAAATAGTAAGTCAAACTTATTGAGATTGTGATATATATATATATATATATTTCATTTATTATTTTTAAAAATATCAGAGGGTCCCACAGCATAATATAAATGGTATCATGTTTTAAAACATTATCAAGACAAACAGAAAGCTTGCTAGCATGCTGTGAAAATATATTGATAAGTAAATTAATATTGTAAATTAGTAAATACATAGAGTTTAGGTGATTGGAGTCTTTGGGTGGATTGGATTAGGCATGCACCTCATACTACTAATGTACCCAAGAGTTGAAACTTTGAATTTAAACAGGTGATGAGATAAGGAAAGTAAAGTATAAATCGCAATTTTCATTTCCAAAACCACTACCACTACGGCAGTCGTCCTATCTATTAAAACTATTTAATTTGCTTTCATCAGATGAAGGTTTAGCGGTCCAATGAAAAATTATTATTATTTTTTTTTAAAAAGACGGGAAACTAAACAATTACGATTATTTTACATTTTTGTTTGTTGGTGTGACATAGAAAAACCATAGGAGGTGGCATTACCATACCAATATCACTGCACCATATTCAATTGCTCTGTTTAAAGGATGATGGAGTAAAGGAAAGCAACATGAAACAGAAATGGAGGATAGCAAGTGAAAACAATTAATAGAGCAAATCAAACCTGAGCACCCGCTGTTTGAGAATTAATTTGATCACGACCACTGTCAATGTAACAATTTCTTGGTTAAAGTCTCAAGGGATGATAGTGCACATTACTGCATAAAGCATAGAGACCTAGTATATGACATGCAGAAATCTGTTTTCCAAGATGAAAGAATCTATCAAATGAAAGACAATTATACAGAGAGTTGATAATCCCATATCTTTCAACTAAAGGCATTTGGCAAGGATGTAAATATTGAGTATGTAGACTTACACAAGTCATGTACATATCAAAAAAATTGCTCAAAATACTACATTTCTAAACTCAAAGGTTATCTGATTACTGATATCACATGAAGAGGCATCCAAATAATTCCAAAATCAACCTTAGGCCACTCCGCTTCTACTTCTACCAAACACTTTCTCCCTAAATTTCACTTTCACAAATTTGTTGCTTCTGTTCAGATCCCATTTCATGTATTTTGTAGAACGAACGAATGAGATACTATATAGACTATCCTTTACTCAAACATACAATGCAGGAAGCATAAAAAAAAAAAAAAAAAAAAATGTTTTTCTTCAGCAAGACCATAGATCTAGCCTACTGGATACAATATAATTTCAACAATACAGTGAAGTCCACAAAATTTGAAGTTGCCTCAAAGTCTCGTCTTCTTCTTCTCTGGCTTTGTTAAAAAAATCTCTGAATTCTTACAACGGTACATGTATTTCTGGTGTATTTGGATGATTTGAAGACATAATTTGAATTTTCACAGTATCAATGACTACAAAGAGTGTCTCAACTTTACTCCGCCCTAAATTGAGGCCTTAGTCAAAGTAATAAAAGGTTGGCTTGTTATTAATGTTAATATAGAACAGTAAAACGCCAAGCCTTGCAACAAAGCGGTCAAAATTCCATAAGCCAGATGGCCTAGCAGTATTGATTGAAGACTAGAAACTTCGTAATGCTTGGCTTAGTAGTTTATACCCAGTCATTTCCCTTTGATTAAAATCTCAATTAGAACTTACTTAATCTAATTCATTACCATATCCCAAAGAATTCAAATTAAGCAAGTTTCATTGTATTACAATTAATGTAGATCCAGCAGTACTCTTTCCTGCAATGTCACAGGTATTCAACTAGTATATATTGTATGTATATAAAAAACAAAAACAAACTTCATAATATAGAATACAAGAAAGGGAATTCCACTCAAGTTGAGTTATGATGATAATGATATGAGAAAATCGTAATATGGTATACATCTTTTACCCCACTCTTGCGTTCAGCACGAGTCAAGTCTAGTAGGCTCATATACAGGCAAGAAAATATCTGTGTAATTCCCATGAAGTTGAGGATTATGGAATCAAAAGGCCTGCCAGGAACAACATAACACTATTCGTAGTACTATTATAGTGGTCTCTGCCTAAGAACTCCGGTCAAAATTATCAGGCAACAACAGCTTCTTAGACAGACTAGACTTTTAGTAGTATGAATTTCAATGCAGGCAGGTCATCAATAAAAATCATTTTATTCATAGTGAATCAAGTTGACTCAAGAATGTGTACTAACTTTAGCTTGAAGGCAAGTGTTGCAGCAGATAGCTTCTGGCAAACTGATGAAGTTGCAGTTCATGAATGGGAGGAAATGTCTCGTGATTGGTGCTTGATTTTTACCAATGAGAGAAGAGCATAACATTTTAGAGGCAAGGTAAACTTATAACCAGAAGGGAAATTGGTTGACCTTGTTGATTTGTTGTGCTCTATGATTATGAAAGAAGATAATCATCGCCTTGGCAAGATAGAAAACTTGTCACATTGGCAATAAATAGGCGGGGCTTTGTTGTCAACACACAGTAGAAAACACATATCAGAGGTGTTACGCAGGCCATTGTCCTCTAGATCCAGGTATGCGCACTCACAAATGACTGGTGCATAGACACCTTGACATAATAAACATGCTTTGCGCTAATTGCTTTAACATGGCACAAAAATCAGAGATGCCACTTTGCCATGACAAAATTTCCTGAACCTTTTATGGCGAACATCAAAGTACATGAAGTGTGACAATACAAGACACATAAAAGTCAAGTACATGTATATAACATAATATATATATGATGCGCTGGAAACAAAATGGCGACATAGATAAGATGGGCCTAAAGTCCAGTCTAGATTCTAGGCTAGTCAACACTAGGTCTATTTCACAGAGTATAAGCCTCTAAGCAAATGAGCGTTAAAATGCAGCACAAGATCTTATTCAAGAATGGCCAGTTCCATTAAATATTCACAAGGAAGAAAGAAAGATAGGAAAAAAAAAAAAAAATTATCTGCTGACAGTTTCGATTTCTGGTATGCCAGAAATTTCTGGCAGAGTGGCATCTCTGAAAAATCATTAACATTGGTACAAGTGAATTTGGAGCAATTCTTAAGGGGCTGAATTTATATTTCAAAAATAAAAATTGTGCTGCTGAAATATCAGGTTGTTAGATAGATGGAGTTGATAGGCGGGGGATTCTGAGGAATTGGAATATGTACTGTACTAATGTACTCATTTTACTATAAGGGCAATTGAGATTCATTTATATTGCTTTATTTATCAATTATTATTCTACTAATGCACTGCATCATATCATATTCTTTTGTTCTTTTACAAGCTCATAGATGTTTCACATTGGCATAAAAAGTGGAAAGAAATTTATTAACAACAAAGATTCTTAAAAAATATCCAAGTAAAACAAATACCTTTGCTAGCATTACCAATAAAACCTTACAGGACTATTTATGACCCAATTGACCCTTTAAATGTGTTGAATATAACATTTTCTTTTAATATCAACTTTTAAAAATTCATAGCTCATGCTGCAATAAAATTTTGAGTATAAGAAACATTCAATAAAAATCATATTTGTCCATAGCATTATAATTGAATATCAAAATAAAAATCTAAACATTTATTTATACATTTTAGAAGGCAGATGTTTACATTAATCTCATAATATATAGCTGTATAGCAACAAGAGCAATAAAAAGAGAATAAAGAATGAGATGGGATGGCATATAATATCCCTGCTAACAACTGTTATTAAGTACTACATTTGATGGCAAAAAATTAATTCAGTTGACGATATCTCCTGCATCAACTCATGATACAAATCATTATAAACTTAGGCGTGAAACTTTTGACATATCAAGACAATTTAAATTATCACCATCCCTTCGATGAATTGCCATCTCACCTTATATATGACGCTGGACACCTTAGAACTAGTCAACTATGTTCGCAAACGACCATCAAATTTTACACGTGCTGCTATTACCTCAAACAGCTGCCTGAAATCGGGACTTTACAATCAGTATTGCTATATCAATTTATACAAATTCAAGACTTGCTTTCTGAGTCATGGAGAAAATTTTCATTAATCAACAGGTTGTCATGTGGCCTTTCAATCCTTAGATGTGACCATAGGAAATTTAATATCGACCTTAATTTTAATATCTTTCTTCAACAACCTATATAGAACATGTTTACCGATAAACATGAAAAAAGAGAGGATAGCACTAGTATGTATATGTGTCATGGGATGATAAGCAAAGGGTTGCTAAAACAATGAGGGAAAGCAATAATATACCCAATGAAAGGCTTCAATGCACAAGATAAGAACAATTGGTGTTAGTTATAGAGCCTCTTGTCCTTTTGCAACTTGATCGTGTTATTTCAGATTATATTTGGTTACTGGCATTACTTTTACACGGGTATGTAGTATCTTCTGTAGTGTCATCATGAATTGACGATTAATGAAGTTCGTTTTCATTCAGAGGATGGGAAAATTGAATGACTTTCATAAAATTAAGAATCAGCCTTTCGTTTAATGAAAACTAGTGCCTGCAGGATTAAATCAAAACTTTCTAGTTTCAAGCAAAATTTCCAAACATTTAACGCCTTTCTCTGCAAGTCAAAAGCTAGGACAGAGGAAAAGATTTATCTTTTTACATTTACCTTCCAATAGTTAAATTCAAGCATTCCTTCATAAAATGTTCAAATTCTAACGTTTTTGATTGCTGTAAGTAAAGCGCTTTAGGGCATCAGCTCAAGGTGATAAAATTGACAAGAGACCAGGGGCAATCATTAATGTCACCCTTGAAAGATAATCTTTGAAATCATTTTATGTAGACTTTCTCATTTTCTACAAATCAAACAAGGAAATAAACATAAAAATCATCCAGGAACAAAAGATGCAGCATAAGTTGAGATGATGAAAAAGATAATACTGATTACATAAAATATGTCAAAAGTTTTTAGTGCAGGAGTTAATTCCTATCCCTCGTTGATCTTCCCTTGTTGCTCGCTTAGAGTAAATGAAAAAACAGCAGGAGTTATATCAAAAACCTCATTCAACATTGTTATAAGATAAAAATGTTAGATAATTTGATAATATTGAATGACATTGTTAATACTAATATATGAATAACAAATTTAAAACATTATAGTTATAGATAAAAATGCCCCCAATCGAAATACAGAAAAAGCGAAATAAAAACAGGTCTACATTTTATAAAATAGGTAAAAAAAATGAGAGAAAGATCAGATCGACGGTTTCCATGAAAACTGTATGCCAACACTTTAGAGTGCAAATCAATGACAATAATCCCTCAAAAAACTATACTAAGCAAAAGCACTTCTATCTCAAAAGTGGAAACAAATTAGTCAGCTTTTTTTTCACCAACATTTTATGAGTTTAAATCTTACATCAAAATTCTGTCTGGATTTTCACATAATTTTTTAGTTTGTGTAAATCTATGGCAAAGGGTCAGATCCATGCTAAGTGACAATCATAACTGAAATATGGGTAGTGTAAACCAGGGACAAAATACATTGAGTGAGTGGTTTTCCATTAGACAATAATTTTTCAGCAGTGTGCACATCAACAGTTAGGAATCATGGGAGTGTAATAATTGAATGGCGATCTTTTCCAACACCAACCCACCTCACTGAAACGAGAAATAAATAGAATAAAATTGTCAATTGCATGTAAATTAATATCTATGAAATTCCTTGACAGCAAACCTTATAGTATTAACTTATGAAATGCTGTAAAATCCTAATTATAATTTCATCTACTGAAATTCAGTTTTTATCTCAATATGCTGCTACCTTTACCACCAAGTACTTATGAGTTATATCCCATTCTTGTCTACATCTACGTAATGCAAAGCCAAATGTATAACTTGATCAACCAAAGTCGAACTGAAGCAAAAATTAATGCCTAGCTGTCAATGATAATTATTTTTGGTCAAAAACACTAGGGAAATCTCACATCAATCTACTGTGAGAATGTGACCTCCGTTTTGACGAGAATTCAAGTTTTCTTCAACCTTTTCATTTTACATTTCCCACTTCATAGTCCGATAGTTTGAAAATTATTAAATTTTCTCACTTTAAAATTTTAGAACTCACACTAGGATTTTTATCCTATTGAACAATAGAAGTTTTAAAAATGCATGTTCTCAGATATGCTTTTTCAGTGAAAGTGATATGCAGGTGGTTGCAAAGGCACATTTTATTCACAGCAAAAGTAGGTCATCTATCGTTATGCATGTGTTTTGGTCACAATGAGTCAGTACATTAACAGTTAAGAGTTTTTAAGTTTTCTTATTACAGCTTGATATCATTAGCCATTGAAGGATAGATAAATAAGATATTGGTTATTACCTGGGACGCCAATACGTGCTTCAACTGTTCTTACATAGTTTTGAGCATTTGCAGGCAAGTCATCAAAGGTTCTTGCATTCTCCGTGCTTGTCTTCCAGCCGGGAAAAGTCAAATATTCAACTTCAACACTCTGGAGGTCATCATCTGCCACTGAGAGTATAAAAGAAGAAAACATTGTGGCATTTTGTTTCCTTTAAAATACATTCAGAAAGTATAACAGTAATATATTTACTTCTATTTTTGACCTGCTAATAATAACCTCATACAGAACTAACTTCATTTACCTTCTGGAAGACAATTATCATCATTGACATGTTAATCATGAATAGTGATCAATTAATCCCTTTACTGTGTACAAATAGTGATCTATTAATCCCTTTACTGTGTACAAATAGTGATCTATTAATCCCTTTACTGTGTACAAATAGTGATCAATTAATCCCTTTACTGTGTACAAATAGTGATCTATTAATCCCTCTACTGTGTACAAATAGTGATCAATTAATCCCTTTACTGTGTACAAATAGTGATCAATTAATCCCTTTACTGAGTACAAATAGTGATCTATTAATCCCTTCACAGCACACATCTTATCACCTCTGTACAGATGATTAGTTCAGGAAATACAGATTACCCAAAATCTCCCTGGGAGTATATGCAGTATGGCGATATTCCCAGAACAATGTGGCGAAAGTGGTAAATAGAAGTAATAATAGATTCTAACACACCATAAAATGAAAATAAATAAATCAATCAAAATAAATAAATAAAAAAACAAAACCACTTGTATAATTGACTATAGCGCTATAGCCTTAACTTCACAAATGTGGATGAGATAAATCAGCCATGATGGTTGTTTTGAGGGGAAAGGAGCAGAAGTGGCAGTGGTGGTGAGGTAGTAGGAACATTGATAGTAATAGCAGTAGCAGTTGTAGTGGTAGTGGTAAGCAGTTGCAATTGTGTAACGACAATGGTTATTTAATTGAGCAATATAAACCTGCTACAAAATTCTAGGGAACAGTAACAACACACAACTTACATCATGCCTATATCCATTTCCCCATACAAACCAACATATTTTCATGTCTAGCATGTCTGTTTCAAATTCAAATTACTTCTAATACTCATTACAAAGCATCAAACCTGGAAATGTGTCAGTTTTCTTTCCATTTTGTATATAGGCAACACCAACTTTAATCTCATCAAACGCATCCAGGATATCAAGCTTAGTCATGGCCAATCTGAGAGAAAAAATGACCAAAATAATTGTCTTTATTATCAGCATATACACAAATAAATAGTTGCTATTACCATGTATGAGTTTACAATGCAAACCACAAGAGGCTGGCTGACATTAAAAAAATAAAAGGTATGTTTCATAATACATAAAAATATCTCAAATCTGTTTCAACAGAAAAACAAACCATATCTCTCTTTAATTTTATCTTAACAATCCCAGATATATTAATAAAAAAAGATAACTAGGGGTAGGTCTTTAGTTAATTCAAATTATGATTAAGGTATTTCATTTCATTTAACTTTATATATCCCAAAATTGGGCCATTGGAGGGCAAATGAAAAACAAAAGAAAACAATAATAGCGACGGACACATACAAATTTTAGTGTGTGTAAAATATGACTTACGCACTAAAACCATTGATCATATTTGAATATCTCAGCATGACCAAATCTAGCCATCCAATACGCCTTGGTCTTCCAGTGGTCACGCCATACTCTCCGCCCCGACTCCTCAAAATTTCACCCCTATTCTGAAAAATTATAAAGTAATAAAATCAATGCAGAAGGTTAGACCAACCAAGCTTGAAAAAAAAAAAAGGGAAGAAAAAGGTGGTAGGTAACAAAATGAGGATCAATATTAATGAAACAAGAATCTCTAAAGCAGGCAAAGGAAAGGATAAAGTGAATGGAATGATCTTTCTTGCAAACATCAATCAACAAAAGCAAACTTTAAATTTCCATTAACAATTAAGAATAAACCTTTAAAATTAAAAAAAAAAAAAAGAAAAAAAAAAAGAAAAAAAAAAAAAGAGGGGTACCCACATCATGGAGTTCTGTAGGAAAGGCCCCTGAGCCAACTCTGGTGAGGTAAGCTTTCACTACACCGTAGACATTTCCAATGACATGAGGAGGAATGCCAAGTCCAGTACAGACACCTCCAATAGAACAGTTGGAAGATGTGACAAATGGATATATACCTGAATTGAGGTGATAGGGAAATAAGGGTAACGAGAGGGATAATAATTAAAATGACAATACAGAAAAAAGAAAAACGTTTTTTTCCCAAATTATTTTATGGGAAATCATGATGACATGCATACTTGTTGAGCAAGGCAAGAACAATGGAGGCATCCGTTTATTCATTACATTATATTCTTTCTTCATTATTCCATGGCACAACCACAAAAAATATTGAGTGATTGAAGCATCATTACAGGGTAACCCTGATATATACCGACTATCTTCTCTGTATATCAAAATGGAAGCATCAGTGGCCTAGAAGTTAACAGTTTAAGTACAAGAATACGCCAGCAGCATTCATCACTGATGACATGGAGGGAACGAATCCCGCTTGGTGCAAAATTTCCTAATAACCACAGGTCATTTTGCGTGGCATTGTGGTCCAACAGTAGACATTTGGGCTGGTGATCGAAAGGTCCCAGGTACGAATCCCAGTTGGGCGTGATGTTGAGTTCTTTGGAAAGACTCTTTACATGCATTTCCTCACTGTACCTAGGTGTCAAATGGATACCTGGCCAAAGGTAGAGGAAGATCTTGTCAGTATGATAGAGTGTAGACCCTTTAACGGGATCGCACCTCTGTACCCCCCCCCCGGTTGAGTAGGATTTTTTGGATTGTATTGGCCTGCTAGGGAACTCTGTAAAGCGCATTGAGCACATTTAGTGGAAAAGCGCTATATACAACGCTCATATTAATTATTTATTTTATTAGCAATGTGTCATTATGTAAGACACTTTTTTATTTTCACACTTACCTCACTTGATCCGGGGTGTAAATGAGTACCTGGCCGTACAATATTCTTTTATAGATAGCATGTCTTCAATAAAGTTGTAAATAAATTAATGAGATAGATGTAGTGAAATAGATACAATGTTGTGCACAAAATAGTTGCACATTTCATATTAAGTTGTGGTCCTGCAATTCAGCTCAAAGCATTCAATTGTCTAGACACCCAAGCTGACAAATGTGCTGTGTTTTATGACATTTTGGCTAATGGCCTAAAGACTAATCATGATATTACAGATGATTCACTAAATAAAAATGCCTATACTCACCAAAGTCTAAATCCAAAATAGTGGACTGAGCGCATTCCACCAAAATGCGTTTGTTCTCTGTGATAGCACTGTGAAGGTAACTGACGGTCTCTTTCACCATTGGCCTGATACGCTCTCTCAAATTCTGTAGTTAAAAAAAAAAAAAAAAATGTGTAAAGTGGTGAACATTTTAGACAAAAGATCTACATAACAGAGAAAAAGTCAAATAAGATGAATGACATGAATAGAACTATTGAGCCATGTAACCGTAATGATTTTGTTTGTATAGTTATGAAAGCCACACATTAGGTTATACTCAAAGTTTTAAATGTCATGCTATTCTTTGCTTTATATTATAATGTAGACCCTGACAAAATATACTTCAAGAATCGTCATGCCAGGCTGGGCACGACTGTAACAATTCAATCCCCAGACATTTTAAAAAAATTACATAGGAAGCAATTTGAAGGAGGATGTTAGTTAGTTATTTGAAGTTTAAGGGCTCAGTCAACCACTAGGGTTATCTCAGAGTCCATGAAAAAGCAAGATGAT